>JANHFL010002802.1:367028-378760 GCA_032468155.1 Oxyrhabdium leporinum | reverse complement strand
GAAAGAAAGAAAGAAAGAAAGAAAGAAAGAAAGAAAGAAAGAAAGAAAGAAAGAAAGAAAGAAAGAAAGAAAGAGTGGGTTGTGGAAGTGGCCTAGGAGGGAACTTTAATTTGAGCACTGCCTTGTGAGTAACAATAAAAGCATCACTGATGAGGCCACATTGTTTGAGTAGCTGTTACATTTCCACCTTGCAGGAAAAAAAACACTGGCTTTGGAATACACATAATAATCCACTCTTTTCACATAAACATTAAACCCATACCCCCTATTAGGAGAATTTAAAGCCGATAAATAAAGCAAAAGCAATACGGTAAATTAATAGGAGTTCTCTGTCTCTTTACCATAAATGAGGGTACTGAGCCGCAAGTATATTCAAGAAGTTATTTTTTATTTCTACCCAAGCGGTGGATGCTGTTATATCTAAAAGGGAACTCTCAGAGGCTTCTTTCTTCTGGCCTGGCCGTTCGATGTTCTGCAACTTAATTAACCAATTATAGCAATAGCAATAACATTTAGACTTATATACTGCTTTACAGCGCTTTACAGCCCTCTCTAAGCCGTTTTACAGAGTCAGCCTATTGCCCCCAGTAATCTGGGTCCTCCTTTTACCCACCTCGGAAGGCTGAGTCAACCTTGAGCCTGGTGGGATTCGAACTGCCACATTGCAGGCAGATGGTAGTTAGCAGAGGTGGCCTGAAGTACAGCACTCTGATCGCTCCACCACCGCGCCTCATAATTATGTGGTCCCATCAGAATTCATTTTGGTTTGGGTCACTGCAACCCCTGGCCATTATTATCGGTAGAACATCTTGTGCAGGATGAGTGATTTACCATGCTACCACTCGAATTATTCCTCCCTTTTATACATCTGCTAAGAGCCCAAGGTTGATCATCTCTATACTAAATGATTACATTAACAGCTGACGTGGGCAGGCAACTTTGTACTCACACAAAAGAGGGACTGACCTCCTAGAAAATGGAGGAGGCAGAACATACATTAAATGCAGGCTTTTATTCCTGGTTTATTGAGAAGATTGGGCCTGAAGAGTGTCAGGCATAGCTGAATTTTAGAGTCTGGCAAACTTTAAACTATCTCTGGAAAAGGTGCACCATGCAATGCTTAATTTTTAGCTCTACCTCCCTCTTCTTGTTTCTTTTGATTAGTATTTTATATCAAGTAGCACAAAAGTTTAACTTGGCCATGTGGTAGCAGTATGAGAATTTTGCTACCCAACATTTGATTAATATTAGGACTTCATTAGCAATAGAATAATTCTGCTCAGGACAAATAGACAGCTGTCGTTATGCCTATCGGCTCAATAGCACTGAGGCAGATTTTGAAAGCTTCCACCCACCCTCCAACACCATCAGGATAGACAGATAGTTGCAATCAACCTGTGGGCCACAGCAAAGGTGCAAAAATGTGAATATTGTTAAAATATCTTGCTCAGCACTTGCTTATCATCCGAGTGATCCAAGAACTCATCTGCCTCTGTAAGGATCCCGCACTGGAGACTAAATCATAGTTTATTCTCCTGGTGTTGAACTGAGGGGCGTTTGAGTGTTTAACCAAAGGAGGGAGATGCGTCTAGCAGCATTGCCAGGATTGAGAGAATCCCTTTGGTCTACCTAATTTCTAGGGTGTTTTGGTGTTTTTTTTCCTCCTCCACAGTCCTGACTTTCCAAGAGAACCCTCAGGAGCAGAAAGAGAGCACCAGTCAGGCACTCGCTTGAACTCTTAAAATAAAAATTTGAAAGATTAAATCTGAAGTCTGTCCGCGTGGAGCCGTTCTCAACATGATCTAATGGAGTCGCTGGTTTTTTCCTTCACTCTCAAAAGCACAATCTTTTTGACTGCCTGGTCTTATATTTTATGCTCACATGGACTAAGAGTTTCTGTTGTTTTATTTAGAAGGTGGGATCTTGTCAGAAGGCAGCTGAGGCTATGTCTACGTAGGATATTAGATTCTCTTTGGGATTCAGCACACAATTCTTACTCTCTACTGGAATTGACCGGAGGCTGGGTCTTTCCAATTCTGGGTATTAACATCCTGAAGGAACCAATAGTCTGTCCTGATAGGAGGTGTAACCGATATACTATAAAAAAAGCATTTACTTTCTCCAGATTTTCTTTCCATACAAGTCCCTCCCTGTCTGAAAATGATAATGTTCTTGAAGGTGGTGAATTTGGCTGTGTATTTGATTCAATTGCAAGCATGGCCAGCTGTTTAGCCTAGTAAAAAGTTGGTTGGCCTCTGTGAGAATGGGCCATTGGGCTAGATGGGCCAGGGATCAAATCCAGCATGGCACTGCTAATGTTCTTATATTTTTATCTAGGAGCACAGTGGTTAGCATGCAGTATTGCAGGCTAACTCTGCCCACAGCCTGGAGTTTGATCCTGACTGGCTCAAGGTTGACTCAGCCTTCCATCCTTCTGAGGTCCGTAAAATGAGGACCCAGATTGTTGGGGGCAGTATGCTGACACTGTAAACTGCTTGGAGAGGGCTGTAAAGAATTATGGGGTGGTATAAAAGGCTAATGTTACTGCTAGCTAGCCACCAAGAAAGAAGATCAGAATCTGTGAGGCATGGAAAGCCAGCGATCAAAAGGGATCACTGATGTAGAGCCACTCGACCAAATTTGGCCACTTGTTCTGCAACATTCACGCTTTGCAATTCAAGACTGCAACAAGGGAGAAGACAATGGTAAGCCTGAGTAGATCAATGATTAGATCTATCCCTCTACTTTGAAGTAACTTTTGAATAGCGTCTTAGTGTAGCCATATATGTTTGCCCTTGCTCCTGAAACCAATATGTAAATTTTATCAAAGGCAAATGTTCCATACCTTCAGGACATTTCTCTTCCAACATAGAAGGAAATGTCTAAATAGGAATCTAGAGTAACATCCCCCTGTAGCTGTATTAATGTTGACAGGTCTGATTTCTCTGTGCAGGTTCTGGCTAATAATGAATCTGTTGGTTGGTGATTTAGTTAGTTACTGCAAGCGGTTGAAATTGGCTTACCAAACGGAAACAAAGGGCCAAAGGCCAGCTGAAGTAAGTTATGACGCAGTAAATCTGGGTTCTATGAACTCTGACTCACATTAAAGAATGTGCCAGTCTGGGCTTTGAATGAATGCAGTGCTATTGATCAGGCACTCTTTCGCCGGTAAAGTGTTTCAGGTTATGGGAAAAGATTAAGTTACTTATCACATGTAAAAATAAACACCGGGACGCTTACCTGCCTTTGAACCGTGTATGATAACTTATCTTAATTGGGAGCACTCTGAAACTTGGCTTTCCATTACACACATCATTCTGCAACTTTCATGGCATTTTAACATTCCTGAAAAGATTGCCTTTCTTTGTCGACTTCTGGAAAGAGTGACAGGTGGATAGAACAAGAGGTGAAAGCAGAACAACTCTTGGAAGCCTTTGTTGTAGCTCGACACCCTGGGTAAAATCAAGGAGACATATCCAAGGAGAAAAGCTTCTGACGATGGTCTGATGGTCTGCTTTCTGTTCAACATTTTCCAACAAAATGGATACTCAAGGAGAAACCCCTGTCTTAAAATAGGTGCTACAGGATAATGATTCTGGGAATAATTTTACCAGTGTGTTCATCACTAGGCAGTGTCTAATGCATGTAAACAGAAGAATAAAAATGAAAACCCCAGAAAATAGACTAGACTAGACTAGACTAGACTAGACTAGACTAGACTAGACTAGAATAGAATAGAATAGAATAGAATAGAATAGAATTAGAGACAGGTTTGCGATAAAGGAGGAATAGGAAGATATAAAAGAGGAGAAACTGGTGGACAAAATTGTTTTTAATCAAAGGACAGCCAAAATGCTTTCCGATGCTTTCAGATCAGTCCAATAAGAGAACAATAGGCTTTGCTCAGAACAATGGTTGTAATAATACAGTGCCGTTCTTTTTGAATGCCACAGACAAGTTCTATTTATGAAGACATTTTCAGCACACGCAAGAGCTCTTGAGATGATTTACAAACTAAAATATACTAGCCCGGCATGGTGGCAGAGCTTTGTGCCAACGCAATGATTTACAAAGAGAATGCAGCTTGCTTCAGGGAGACCCAATGCTGAAACCTTTTACCTTGACGAGGTGTTTTGTTCCTCTCTAGCACATCCGGTCGCCAAAAGAGGCTTCAGGAGTAAAACAAAGTGACGTACTCTTGCTGTCTTTTTAGAAGCAGCGGCAACCGTAGGGCTTTACAAAGCGTCTTTGAAAGGTTGCTGCCCTCGAAGTGTCACAAAGGCAAAGGAATCCTTCCGGCTTTTCTGCAGCCCTGCAAAGTATGCCAATACAAACAGAATTAAAACTGAAATTATAATCAGAGTAAAAGCATATAACCCTTCATATATACACTATTAAAAGCCAGCAGTATGTACATACAAACATACATACATGTGTGTGTGTGTGTGCGTGCATGCACGCGCCAGCAATGCTTTTAGAGCAATAGCTCTTCTGAAAGAGAGTGGATTTCAAAAGGGACAACGATTATTCCTCCTTCGTCTGCCCTTTCTTTTTTAAAAAAAGAGAAAGCAAGGTGAGCAGAAGAGTTTCATTTGCCTTCCATCCTTCCTCCCAGCATCTTGGAGACCTCATAATCTTACAACAATAACTTGGATGCTTTAGATTTAAAGCACACTTATCCATGGCTGAGCATTACACTCAGCTATGTCTGAACCCAAGTGGCTTGCATTTGGCTTGCTGGGTTCTGCGAAGTCAGCCGCCGCGATATGGAATCCAGAGTTTTATTATTTGGTGTGGTTTAGTCAACCTACCATAATTAAGCATACAATGGCATGGCGGCACGGGGTGCAAAAGCTGTACCTGAATCCAGTAATGTTCACTCCAAATACGTGGATGCAGAATTGCCCTCTTGAAAATCTTTTTTTTTTTCAAAAATCCCATGAGCTTCATAATGAGGAACTGAGCCCAGACTTCCCATCTTTAAATTTTTCAGATTAAAACAGCATTAATTCTGCTAATTATTAATTCCATGTGTGTGTGTGTGTGTGTGTGTATCATACACATACACACACATGCACTCACAAAACATGACCATACAAAATTGTTCTATGTATCTTAGCGAGCTGATTTCCTGGACAGCTATCAAAGCCACACAGATTTTAGAATGCAAGTGCATTGTGTCCCCAGCTTGCTCTGCTCTCTTTTTCTACTTATCAAATGTGTTGCTAAATCATTCTCATTCTGCACATTTTTTCCTCCTGCCTGTTTCTTCCTTATCTCTCCACCCTGACCCTTGCGCAAACAGGTTTCTGCGACATAAATATGCATACAGAAATAGCACTCAAACAGTTTTTGTTTTGAATAATCTGCCATATGGAATGATAATTCCAAGGGTATCATCCTGAGCACAAGGGATGCTAGTTCAAGGGGTATCATGCAGAGGTGAGCAAGAAGAATTGTCAGTAGAAAGTGACAAGAGAAATCAAAACGGTCTGGAGTTGGGGTTGTTTTTATTATTATTATTATTATTATTACTTTCAGATTGTGTAGGTGCCTTGAAAGCCAGATTACACAAAAGGGGCTCTATTCCCCAGTATAATAGAAATACTAAGCGAAACCTTAATTCATTCCTACCATCACATAGAATTCTTTATTGCCCAAGTATGATTGGACACACAAGGAATTTGTCTCCGGTGCATAAGTTCTCATTGTACATACAAACAACAAAGTGATAGTTCATAGATCATAGCTCATATTTGCAATCATTAATCATAAGATACAACCACATGTGATAAATCGTAAGATATCAATAGGAAAAGGTAGTAGGAAATATGAGAAAGATAAGAAAGATGAGAAGGATAATAGCCTTGGATTGTGGACGGCATTCAGGAAATATCCAGGTTTGAAGCCATAATCAAATTCATGCTCAACCAATTCCTCCACTTTACAGCATGCTGATGGTTGCAGGGAAGCTGAGAAAATTCTGATCCATACAGCTTAATTCACAGGATCGTTATTGAAGAGAAAAAAATGGAGAGGGAAATATGTAAATGCTTTCTCCTGGTAGAAGAAACTAAATAATGAATCTAAGTACAGCAATAGTGGGAGATGAAGAAAAGAGTGAATGGTATGTTAAATATATCTATATGGCTGCTTCAAATGTCAAAAAAAGGGTGTGCGATGAAGTGTACAGAAATGGTAGGGGACAACATTGGTGAATCTACTGCTCATTTGAATATTTGATGTATAATTTAATATATCCCCTATGCAGATTTAAGATAGAAAGCGATATGCACACCAGAAAAAGCATTAATATGCTGCCAATTGAAATTTCTTTTGAAGCTTACAGAAGGCTTTTTTTTTTTTTAAACCACAAAGAGCTTCCTCTATCTGGATGCATCTGAAAACCCTAGTTCCATTTAAAACTGCATTAGAGAAAATCCAGGTTTTTTAATTATCTAGAGTCTGGTTCAGAAAATTGGATTGCTTGAATGCTTGGATGCATTGATCAAAAGATCATCAAACTTAATAGAAACGTGACTAGAACCATTTCTCTGGAGAAAACGCATACTGGTTCAGAAATGGATTATTTATAATATTACCAAAAATGTAGTCAAATGTATGGTAGGGATGGTGCACTACCATACACTGCATTTACACGGCATTTACATAAGCACTACCATACTCTGCATTTACACACTCAGATAAGTTAAAGCCCCGTGGGATATCAACAAAGCTGAATTATAATATCAATATATTTATAAATAATAAAGAACACAGAAATATTACACAAATGATTAAAACAGAATTAAAGGGCCCCCACAGACTGGCAAATGATTACACAAAACAAAATGATATTGTTAAATATTGTTCTTTTCATTTGAAAACAGTGGTATAGATGTTTAGAGATATTATATTTTATTAATCTACTGAAATGCTATCACAGATTATAACTCTCTTTGCATTTGCTTGTTATGTAAAAATGCTTCCTTTCTAACACTCTTCCCATTCAATGCCCAATTTTCTAACCCTTTATCTAACTGCCCATAAAGTTCTCAGCTTCATTTAACCTTATCTATTTAGATTCTTTTAATTTAAGAACAAATTAATGGAAAGTTAGCATGCTACAAACAGAAGAGCAGATTCAGGCAGGAGCAATAATTCTAACAACGTGTTCTGTTCCACATAGAAGCCAGAAGCGTTATTAGAAAACGAAAATCACAGGAAATTGCCATTATTTGTTTTGCAATGGAAGCGTGCCCATCTGCTCAACAAAAGTAAAAGTATACACAAGCAGCCAAAATGAGGGGGGGGGGAAATAGGGGAGGAATCTCACTAGTTTCCTTTCCTTTCCCAAAACTATGCCAGCCATTTAGTGAGAGCGCCCTTCGTATGCCCCCAATTCCAAAGGTGCCCTCCAGCTGAAAACAACTGTGCACCCCATGCTCTGTGGTCAAACAGAACAACCTGATACAGGAAAGTTTTCTGCTATTGCAGAGTGAAGAAGGAACATCTTGTGTAATACCTATCTGGAGGAACGGGTCAGGAAAGATAAGTGAGACATCAGTCAAGGTCATCACAATTTAATGAAGAGAAATACTGATGCTGAACCTCTTGGGTTTTTTGCAGTAAGAAGTTTCTAATTGTCCCAAATTCCATAAATTTAGCTCAGATCGTATTGGGTGTTATAAATGTTTCTACAGAGCAGGTGGTCTACAACTAGGAAATTATTACACACAACCACACCCATACACAAACACAAATTGGATGTGGCCCTAAACAAATGTGACAAATAATTTCAAGGAGACTCCGTTACTGAAAGTGCAATTATGGGATTATATCCTTTTAGACAGTTTGGAAATTTATGGCTCGAACCAAATTTCAGTTAGAAGCAGCATGGAAATGATATCCAAAGGATTTAATATTTGGGAAAAAAATTTAGAATAACTCTTCTTTTAAAAAAGAACCCTACATAGGTTAATCTTTTTCCTAATTTATATTTTACTTCGATTACATTACCGACAAACTCCTAAGCCACAATACTTCCATTATTTCTTCCCCTCTTTCTTTCATCTCCCTTATTCCTATTATCTATTCTGTTTCTTACTTTTCTGTATTGGTCCAAACTTTCTAGTTTCTATTATACATCATTAATTGTACCATTCATTTCTTCTGATCAGGCAGGATAACTTGACATTATTTAATATTATAACTAAACAGCTTAGCATACAACTGAATGGTAAAAAATGTTAAAAAAAACATTCACCATCACCTTAACTCCCACATTGCGTGCATTAAAACATAAACTGTTTGGATAGTGTTGTGGGTTTTGTTTCTAATCTTAATTTCTAGCTCAGCATATTATGCACTCTGAGCCAGTTGTATTTATTTCAATCAGTAATTATTACAATTATTTGAAATAATTATTTCAATCATTCAATCAAGAATGATTAAGAAAAAAGTGCAAAGTACAGCCTTGAGGGTGGAGCTTCTTGAAACAGCAATATATGTGGCAGAATGATGGAGACAGATTATTTGAAGTTAGAAAAATATATATTTAGAGGAATGCGTATCATAAAACCGGAGGAAGCCACTGTTACTAATGAACAAAAGTCAGAGGAAGTATCAGAGGCAAAAACCCTTTCTTCAAAAAAAATAATTGTCTTTCCCAAATAACAGAAAGCAACACACACACACACACACACACACACACAAAAGGGGGGGGGGCAAATTGACAAAAAAGGGGATGAGGGGAGGGATGGAAAGAATCAGGGAAGGAAGAAGAAAGGGAGAGAAGGATGGGAGGAAGGAAGGGGGAGGAACGTGAGGAAGAGTGAGATGCAGGAAGATTTCTGATGCTTTCTGCCAGTTTCCCACAAGGAAACTCAATGGGAAGCCAGCAGAAGCCACTCCCCCTCCCATTGGGTTTTTCTGCTCACTGGATTTTTTATGGTTCTTCTATTTCTCTCTTCAGGTAAAGAAATATCTCTCAAGCAATGACCCAATGGGGGCGGGTTTTTTAGCTGAAACTAATGCTGGAAGAAAAATCCAGGTCCAGTTCCAAGCCCAGAATAAAATGGAGGCTGACTGGAAAGAAAGTTGGTTTATTGATGAACAGAACCACCAAGAGCATGTGATTCTGGGACAGCTGACCAACCAACTGGGTGAGTGGAAGGGTTCTTATGTGGTTCTTTAACTTTGAAGTTTGGGATTTGTGCAATATGGGCTTTGTGTACTGAAAGGGTGTTGGGTAATTCTTATTGTGGCGGATGGCTGTGTCCTGTGTTAGATTTTTGGATGAGGGGCTGCTTGCTCTAATCCTATCACTCTGCTTTTGTTAGCTGTTGAAATTGCTTCAAAATAGGGGTCTCAAAATATCCTGTCTTGAATGGACTTCTGTAGGCAGTATTTGCTTTGCTTATGAATGGAGCCATCTAGATAGTTGGCTTCCTCTTTCAATAAACTTGTTATCTCCTTAAGTGTCCACATCTGCAGTTAGCTTCTTGTTCCAATGTTTTCTTTAGGCGCCTGGCTAGAATGTGCAATGGGCTTCAGGCAGTTTTTTTATTAGCATCTTGGTCTTTGGGCTTTTCTGAGGCTTTTCCTTAGGGTTAATATTTTATTTTATTTGGGATAAGTGGGGGATTTGATTCCTTCTTACACTAAACACAGTTTAGTGGCATCAATAGAAGCAATATGAGTTCTTTATGCAAAATAGAGTTCAATTATGGGATTCAATACGATGACAGGCAACATTTTTTAAAACGCTAGGCCACCAACATCACAGTCATGTGCGTCATCTCCCTGAAGGCACCTGATGGCTGATTCAGCACAGAATGCTGGATTAGATGGGCTGCTCACCCGATTCAGCAGGGCCCCTCTTATCCTGCTACACTAGCCCTGTGATCCTTATAATAGTTAAAATCTTGTCATCATCCTAATGGAGCCATTTTACTTTCATCTCCAAACCTACCTCCTAAAAACCGGTGGGGGGGGGGGGCAAAGCCCTCAGGTCTTCTGCCAGCAGAGGTTGAATTTAACTAAAAATATCTGGTCCAGCCCTCAACAAGCCATAGTTTAAACTATATGGTACTTTATGTGTGAAATTCAATCTTCAGCTCTTCCTAAAGCTAGTAAGCATACAGTGATGTTTGTAGTTAAAACACACACACACACACATCCTTTTACAAAACTATCTTCTGCATTTTTTGGGGGGGGAAGTTTGCCAACAGATGGGATCAGAAATCATGACTAGCTTTAAACTGAGAAACTAGCTTCCCTTTCTCATGGTTCAAAATCAAGAAGCTATGAAAGGTTTTTGGCCCCTCTTCTCATCAGTTGTCAACCACTCTTGCTCTATGACAGGGGTGTTAAACTCGAGGCCCGCGGGCCGGATCCTGCCCACCATATGGTCAGATCCGGCCCGTGGGGCCGTCCTGGAAAATTAAGGGACCGTCCCGCATCGCTTCGGCCCGGTCTACCCAGTGCGAAGAGGAAACATGCCAGCAGTTTGGGGAGTGGCGTCAAGCTGACCACGCCCACCCAGTCGGTCACGCCCACCCAGTCGGTCACGCCCACCCAGTTGGCCATGCCCAGCCGGCCCCTCGAAGTCAACCACAGCCCTGATGCGGCTCTCAATGAAATTGAGTTTGACACCCCTGTTATATGAAAAGAAAGACAATATTTCTCCAAGTATTGAGGTCCGAACACCACAGTGCCTAAACTGCAATTGTAATACAAATTTCTGTCATCAGAGGAAAATCTCTCCTTAACTGCCCAGTTTCTTAACTGCCTTGTGAATGTGCACTCTAGTACCTTATAGAGCATAAAGCATAATAAAAGTGAGATGACCAAATATGTACCCCCTACAAGGGCAGGAAATTAAACATGGGGGATAAACTACTTGATGGATAGGGGGGGTACAGCACGGCTTGTCCAACCTTTGATAATAGCTCAAAAAGAAAGTGGAACCTCACAGGGCTTTTATGGATATCCCCAGAGGGAAAATTCTTTTCTGGTTGAATCATTCTTAAAGCAGAATTACCAAAATATCCACAAATGTATGCCAGATGCAATGAAAGAGCCTTGGAAGGGATGGTGTGACCTCAATCATTCACCTTTCTACAGTAAGCTAAAGCAGGATGTTTTGTATGGTGCTTCTTGTTTCTAAAAATCCAGTTGTACTGTTGACAAAATCTAAAGTTTATAGCCCAAAAGATTCAACTCCTTTAAAAAAAAACAATTTTGTTGGCTTTCTGACACAAACAAATCCAATAACCTTCCTTTCTTCTCCTCAGTTCTGTCTCTGCATTCTTCTGTCCCATGAAGGCATTGAATGCCTGCAGCTTTCTCCCTCGATGAACGTTTTGTAGCCTTTTCCCTCATGCATGTCAACTTTTCATGCAAATTTACATGAGGCCTTGGAAAAGAAAGCAAATCCTTTGCAAATCCCACAGAAACAGAATATCCTGGTGCTTAAAGAGAATGCAAATCTTACAGAAAGCAAAACAGATGGGATTATCCCTAGATTGCAGAAGCAGACAGGGCCATGTGCATCTCTCCTACATCCAGAAATCCAAGTGTATTAAACTCAAGGTTATGCTGGCACCTGATTCAGAAAATCTCAGAAAGCCCTCTCTATCCCTCCATGGCAGAAAGGGGGGGGGGGGCGGAAATCAACAATATACCTTTAGAATTTTCTGTGTTTATGATATTAAAAATAAGCAAACATC
>JANHFL010002802.1:353027-363432 GCA_032468155.1 Oxyrhabdium leporinum | reverse complement strand
CACCCATGAGAAAGTATTTATGTGTAATTATGTGGCAGCCTGCAGAGGCCTCAGTGTCACGCTTCCAAGGCTGACAGGGACCTTTAAAAGAACACTGGGTTTGCATACTTCCTTCTCATTACTTTCAGAAATTGCTTGTTAACTGCTTTTCATGTATTAGGAAGCTTGAGATGGACATATCTGAAAACGCTAGGTGACTATCTTTCAATCCTTAGTGAAAGAAGTTTAAAATACAAGCTTAAGATATTAAAAAATATTTTTCATAATAGCAAAAGGGTGATTGGAACTTTTATTTTGAAAAGTTACAAAAGGACTAAAGGTCCAGATGGTTTCTCCTCCTCCTTTAAAATAAGGTTTTGGAATGAATTATAAGAATTCTTCCTGTGGAGAATGCTTTTTTTTAAAAACTGTTTCCAACTCTTTAAAAAAAACATGATAGTATGGAACTTGGAATAAACATTAAGGGGAACTAGAAGAAACTAAAGATTGGAGTTAAAGAAGACTACCAAACTTTGATTTCCCTATACAGAATGGAGCAAAATGTTTTAACATTGGACATACTGAAGAATATTTTGAACAACGGACTCAGAAGTAAATTTTAAGAGTGTTTGCCTCCATAGATAGATGATAAACTGTTTAAAGGATGCCATAAAAGAGGAGCAAGTTATACCAGACGAGAGTGAGATTGATCTGAAAATAAAATTTAAAATGACAGGCTACACGACTGATATGGAAAAAGATGGTACACTGGACACACAAAAGAAAGTGGTTGATGTCTAATTAAAAGAGATATATAAATAGAAAATCAAGAGAGTGACCTGGATTTTCTACATTGGATTTACAAAAGAGGTTTGTTAAAGACTGGACTTTTGCTGATCAGGACTGAAATGACAGGGTTTTAACGATTTGTTTATAGATGGGAGGAAGAGATTATTTATAACCATCCATGACTTCACCCTGGAATTCTACAATCCTACTCCATACTTAAACCACTATGCCCTCCCAGCATACGTAGTGATGAAGGAGCTGACACAAAGCAGAAGTTGTATTCTATGTGAATCAAGTCTGATTCATATATCCACTGTTTAACTGAATGTGGAGAACGTCTATTGTGGATTACATTATGTGTCTACCAGGGAGGTATATCAACTCCTATCTAGCAAATTTTTTGTATCACAAACAGATGCATGCAATTTAACACAAATCTACTCAGAAATAAAGTTTTCAGATAAATATGTGTAAGACTGCAGATGTAATAGATAACAGGTAGACAATTTTCCAAGCAGTTTAAAGGTGAGCAGTTTTTTTTACAAGGATGTTTCCATCATCTAAAGCTATTTGTCCTAATCCATCCCAAAATAACACAACAAGAGCAAAGTCATCTGTGATTTGAACTCTGTAATCTTTTCCGTATTCTGCCCGCTACCATATTGCACCGAGGGGTGGATGGATAACTGATATAGTAAGAGTGTCAAGTTTTGCATTGCCAATCTATCACTGACAGTTGCAGTCATTTGCATATAGAAGATCCAGGGTGCATTTTGTTAAAAACAGAAGCTGAGTAAATTCGCAATTGCACACTTCTGTTACAAAAGCTTTCTCTATTAGTATGCGGTCTAAGGAGAAATCAGATACTATTTCTTCTTTTAAAAAAATGGAGGAGGGGACTTGTTTAAATTCCACAAGCATTAATTTTCTAGTGTTATTAATGATATTAAGGTTTTTTTTCCCCTAGGGGAATTGAATATTATTCTGACACGTTTCATTGTGGCATGGAAGGAAACATGGTAATCAAAAATGTGCAAATATATCACGATGTTCTTAGGGAGAAAGAAGTATTTCAAACAGTATCTGCAGGGAACAGAAAAACTTTAGCTTCATCGCCTTTTAACTAATCATGGTACTGTCAGCAGAAATGACACATTTAATTTTAAAAGAAGCTTTTCTGCCTACAATCTATGTTGTGTTATAGCTGTAGGACACTTAATTATTTGTAGCTGCAATAAGACTATTACTTCATCACAAAGAATACAAGCAATAGCAAGTGCTGGATTTATTCTTCTCTTCTGCCCTACATAATTTACTCTGGCCCCATCATAAAAAAAAAAAAATACAGCAGTCACCTTCAAAATAAAAGCAATGAGACTGTATTTGTGTGCACGGCATACACTTGTTTACATTGGATTTCCAATTTCCAATTGAACTCACATGAACTGGACAGGACAGCCAAAGGGTCTGTAAACCCAGGGGCTGCAAAATGCCCAGGTCTGCTGTACAGGATAGAAGAGGGTGTCAACCTATTCTCCAGAGCACCTGAACTAAGGCAGGACAACGGATGGAAGCTAATCAAGGAGAGAAGCAACCTAGAACTAAGGAGAAATTTCCTGACAGTGAGAACAATTAATCAGTGGAAAGACTTGCCTCCAGAGTAAGTTGTGAATGCTCCAACACTGGAAGTTTTTAAGAAGAGATTGGACAACCATTTGTCTGAAATGGCACAGGGTTTCCTACTTGAGCAGGGGGTTGGACTAGAAGTCCTCCAAGATCCTCTTGCAACTCTGATATTCTGTATCTTGAAAGCCACCAAACTGAAAAAAAAAATGGGATCCTCTAGAGGAGGAAGAGGAAAGAAAAAGGAAAGGAGAAGAATGCCAATGTGCCTGGTGTCTCTTAGAGCCAGTCAGGTGTTGAGCTGGCCTGTACAATGTGCAGTCTGCTGGTGGTGGTGTTTTGTTTTGTTTTTGTTTTGTTTTAAAAGCAATACTTTTGCTGTTGCTCCAAGTGCTCTGACTGTAACTGCTTGTGTCAGTTCCAGCACTGCTGCTGTTCCATTACCAAAGAGCTGATCGGTGTGCCAGGTATTCCTTTGAGGCCCAAGAATATTTTTAATTGAGTAAATATCTCCCCTCTGCATGGCGTGCAGGTCTGCTGTAGAGATTTAAGCGCCGAGATCCAAGTCCCAGTTCTCTCTTAGGCACAGAACTCAGCTGGGTGAACGTAAGAACATCAGCAATGTCCTGCTGGATTGGACCTCTGGCCTATCAAGTCCTGTAGTCCATCCTCAAAGTGGCCAACCAACTGTGCAAGGAAACCCACTGGAGTGCCAGCAAATGGCCTTCGTTCAGAAGCAAGTAACCTGTCATCAAACCCCACAGCCATGGATCCAGTCAGTCGTTTCTTCTAGCCCGGTATTCGTGGCTAGCTGCTAAACGTCCTGTATGTTAGGAGAGGATAATCTAAAACTATAAACATATGTGCCCACCACCACAAGTCTTGTTTCTTGCATTCCCCTAAGAATCCAGGCCATCAATAAAGATCAAAACAATGTGTGGCAAAATCCCATTTTAAGCTGAAAAACACACCTAGTAGTAATGATGCTAGCCCTACAATAGGCATTTAAAAAACCTCAGGGCACCTCTCAAACTCCAGGAAAATACTTCAAGCCCCGCTCTGCCTGTGTGCATAACCCAACTTTACCTTCTTTGCATTATTATTCTGCAAATCCCTCCTACTCACAAAAGCTATTAAGCGTATTCTCTGGCTATAAAATGATTGCCCATTCCTACTAGTGAATGTATTGAGAGGAAGAAGCTAGACTATTTTCAAAGTCGCTTCAAAGTCGCTTACGCATATGCTTGGCTCATCTCAATCATATTATCCTATAGGAGAGAAGAGCAGGACACTATTAAGTTTGTGAATAAGCTCTGGCTTAATTGGAATGCTTAATCTTGTATTCTTTGCCTTTGCTTTTTAATACATCGATTTAAGAAGTTAACGTTTTTAAGACCCTGCCTGAATATTCTGCAGAGCTATATACTGTGGGGAGGAGAAGAAGAAGGCAGATTTTCTGCTCTTTGTTGTCATTTCAGGTAGACTGAGATTTAAGAATAAAAAGCTCCTCCTTAAACAATTAATCCTCCTCCAGATGTCTTCCCAGGGCCATTCAGAACTGAAGTACTTAGGGCGGGTTAGGGAGAAAATCAACATATAAAAGCATTTCTAGTTCTCAGTTTCTCCTACTGTAGAAAATAACAAGGTACTCAGATATGAAGTGTGCTGAAATGAAAAACGAACGAATTAAAATGGCCAAATTTGTCATGATGGCCCTGATTTTTTTTTAAGAATATTATTTATCTAAAAGATTTGTCTTTTTTTTTCCCCCAGTTAGCTTTAAATGGAAGGGTTTCTAAATCAGAATGGGATGCTCCCTCACAGTGAATGTCAAAGACGCAGGCCTGAGTCAGCCATCTTTTTAAAAAAAAAAATGACTTCATATGACTGGTGTTAAGAGCTTATCTGCGTCACTTTTCTCCATTTACATTTGAGATAGCCCAATGCAAAACAGGGAAGAAAGGGTTTTAAATTGCATTATTAACAATAGGCTAAGTCTTGGCAAAGCTGATTAAATCAGTCACTTGCCCGATATAATCATAATAGGGCCCATCTGTATCTATCTGACAAGAAACATGTCATTGGTAATGTTTTGTGTTGCCTTTAATGAGTCTGATTGTCATCTTCCAGAGGGAGAAAGCACAAAAGGCACCTGCAGGTCTGCAAGAGAAGAATCACTTATCGATCGAGTTGTCAGGCCTGTCAGGCACTTAGTAATGGCAGTGCTGCTACATAAAATCAATGTGACAGCACATTCACAGCAGTTCCTAGGACTCTCCATGAGATGGTCTGTTTGGGAGATCCAGTTACATGCAAGGTAATATTTCCTCCCTGTACCACTGGAAAAACAATCCCAATCCCACAGGATTGCATGTGAAGAGAAAGTAAATAAAAAGTATAAATACAGGTAGTCCTTGACTTACAAGAGTCCGTTTAGTGATTGTCTGAAGTTACAGCAGCGCTGGGGAAAAAAAAGTGATTTATGACCATTTTTCACACTTACGACTGTTGCAGCATCCCAAGGTCATGTGATCCCAAATGAGACACTTGGCAACTGACTCGTATTTGTGATGGTTGCAGTGCCCTGGGCTCCTAGGATCCTTTTGTGACTTTCTGACCAGCAAAGTCGACGAGGAAGCCGGATTCACTTAACAATCATGTTAAGTTAACTTAACAACTGCAGTGATTCACTTAACAGCTGTGGCAAGAAAGGTCGTGAAATGGGACAAAACCCTTTACCACTGTCTCACTTAGCAACATAAATTTTGGGGCTGGTCGAGGACTACTTGTATCTGGCAGGTTAAAGAAATAATAAATAGATTAACTGTATCGGGATCTGGGAAGGTATATTATATCCATCTATCTTATGTGTCATGCATTTAGAATTTAGGAATCAACCTTTGATGTGGTTCTTTCAATATTTGGTCCTTCAACCTTCAGTTACAAAGAAAACTTACTCCTGACCAAAATAATCCAGCTAATTCTCCATGGAATATACGTCTATGGAGATTCTTAGTCATCCAGGTCATGTTGTCCCAAAGGTGCTTTTCAAAAGGCAATTGGTTTTTCCCCCTGACATTATTTCTCTTCGCATCCAGGAATCCATGAACTGAAGAAGCTTCTTGGATGAGAAACAAAATGTTTTCAAGAAAAAAAAACCAAGAAAGCCTTCATGAAGTATTTTCCACGGACTGTCCATTCATCCCTGTCAAAATGGGTTATGTAAGCTGCCTTGCAGTGGGAAGTGTTTCTGTCAGAGAATTGTCCAGTTTGTAAGGCCTCAGGCGATCCATAGGCTCTCTCAGCCTGATTGCACTTCCAAGAGGAAAGCTCTTGGAAGATACCATTGTTCATTCACAGTGCAAGAATGCATTACAAAATATTCATCTCTGAAATTATGTGGGCCTTCACCAAAGTGATTCAAAACAACACAGCAGGTTCAAAGTGAATCTTGTTTATTGGGCCCTCCCCACAGCTAATCATAATTAACTATATCTGCGCTGCAGTGGTCTGTATTACTGGTATACTCCTAACTGCTTTACACAAACTGAAAATAAAGAAATTGCTGCTCGTGACAGAATGGATCACATGTGAAATAGTGCATGCCACAGAAATATCATAAAATAAATAGACAATAGACAAGAGGTTCCTTTAGAATAAGGGTTTGTCAGCCTCTGCAATTTTAAGATGGCTCCCTAGCCAGTAGACTGGGGATTTTGGGAATTGAAGTCCACCCATCTTAAAGTTGCAAAGGTTGAGAAACACTGCTTTAGATTAGAATGTCCCAAGCAGAAAATTTGACAACGTTGTAGGCAATATCAGCATTTTTCTCCACTAAAAGGAAAGAGATCTAACAAGCTTCTTAGCACCCAGGAAGGTGTAGCATAGAGATGAAATAATTACTATGTGAAAGTCCTCATAGCAGTAGAGAAGGACAAGTACAAAAGTACAGATCGTTGCTGAACCACAGGAGAAACATGATATAGTAATTTATTGAATTTGTCCTATAGTACATGAGATGGAAGAATGTTAGTTTGGATTTGAAAAAGCAGAGCCAAGCTCTTGAAATACTGTACCTAACTGGCTGAATGCATAAGAGATTTTTTTTCCCTCCACTTTTGATAATTTGAAGGACCCTAGAAAGATCAATTTGCAATTTTATGTCTGTTAGAATATGACATATCAAATGGGCCTATTTTGGGCCAAAGACTGAGCAGCAATATAATAGCATTTGGCTGTATTACATCCCCTGTCTTCATTGATATCATTAGCTGGACTTCATATATTCTGCATGGCTGCTGTCAGCAAAGGCTTTGTGTAGCACAAATTCAGCCCAACATTTTGCAGAGACACATAGCCTCAAGCAAGAAGGGGTTTCTGCACTCATACTGTGCATGCACAGAGTCTCTTCTGGCTACTACATATAGTACAGTCAGAGCAAGCAAGTGAATGTTCTTAGAATGAAGGGCTCACGTTGCCCTGCAAAGCCCTAGTTCTGATCTATTGGGGGTGGGGGGTGGGGGGAGGGAATCTGAACAAAAGCAGGCATTCAAGCAGAAGATTTAAACCTCCACTCATCTCCAAAGCTCAGATGGATGAAGTCAATAAAAGAGGAAACATGCATACAGAAAGCCTAGGACTCTGCCTTATTTTGCTTTGTACAGTTTTTTGTGAGCATAGATATGCAACTAGATTTGTGTCTTGTTGCTAAATTCCACCCCCCAAACAAAACTCATGAACACTGTAAAACAGGCATGTCCAGCGTGTGGTCCATAGGTCACACGAGGCCCTCGACAGCTAGTAATGTGGCCCTACAAGATGGTAAACTTTTAACCTTATTATCTGATTTAGATTCATTAACTATATTATATATTTTATATGTGGCCCAAGATAATTCCTCTTCGCTCACTGCAGCCCAGGCAAGCCAAAAGTTTGGACATCTGTGCTTTAAAAAAAAAAAACAAGAATAAAGAACAATAAAACCCAAACATTTTTCTAAAACCATATATCTCACCCCCACATAGTAAGACCTATCTGCTACGCTCTGCTGAATTGTCTGCACAAATTTCATCTGCAGCAACCAACTTGGGCAGTGATAAGATTCAAAAGGTCACCATCACATACTAGAGTTCCAATATCTGATGTGTATTTGCATGTACAGTACATTTCCTTGTACCTCCATCTTTGCCGGTGGATGTCTATGGCCTACCATAGCGTTTCTCACACTGGCAACTTGATGTGGGGACTTCCTCTGGCTGAGGAATTCTGGGAAATAAAGTCCACATATTTTAAATTCACTATATTTGAGAAACCCTGGTCTACATTTACCACCACAAGTGGTTGATTCCAGGATACTGAGCATACAGAGGGCAGAGGGTTCAAAGGCCCATACTCTGGTAGTCAGCCTTCCTTGTAATTGGTATTCTAAAGTAGTTCAGAGCCAAATCTTATAATCTATATTAAGTAAAGAGCATCAGTCACAGATTTATTTAATGGTGACACAAAGTGATCTGCCAAAATAAGCTTCAGAGAAATACTAGTGTCAACAATGAAGTATTTTTCGGTGCTTTCCACTCACAGGTGAAACAGTTCATATGATACAGCACATAATACAGGTAGCCCTCAATTTACAACAGTTTGTTTAGTGACCGTTCAAAGTTACAATGGCACTGAAAAATGTGACTTACAACTGTTTTTCAGAGTTACATCTTTTGCAGCATCCCCGATGATCATGTGATCAAAATTCAGACCCTTGGCAACTGGTTCATATTTATGATTTTTGCTGTGTCCCAAGGTCACATGATCCCCTTCTACGACCTCCTCACCAGCAAAGTCAATGAGGAAACCACGTTCATTTAACAACAGGTTACTAACTTATCAACTGCAGTGATTCACTTCACAGCTGTGTCAAGAAGCATTGTAAAATAGGGCAAAACTCACTTAACAAATGTCTCACTTAACAACAAAAATTGTGGGCTCAGTTGTGGTCATAAGTTGACGACTGCCTATATGTGTATTTATTTACAATATTTTACCCTGTTTCTCTACTCTAAAAGCCCTTGAAAGAATTCAATGTTAAAATAAAAGACATTAAATATATTAAAATCCCAGGTGATTTATGCAGTAAAATACTAATCAAGTAGAAGGAGAGATAACTAAATCAAGCAAACAAAAGCTAAGGGACTCTCCCCCTCCCCCTCCCCCTGGCATATGCCCAATTTTCAACTTGCGTCTGGAAACAGCTGAGTTAGGAAAGCTGTGCACAAAATCAACAAATATTTTTTTAAAAAAAAATATGATGCATTTGATTTACTTGTGTTTAAAGTAAGTATGTAGTGAAGGAAAATGTATTGTTCCCCAGAGAAAAAGTATAAAGTTACATTACGTACAGAAAGGTGTACACTAAAAAGGATTAGTCCAAAATCACATCCCGATCTTTCATTTGTAGTCCTTCACTAAAACAATAGCAAAATGAAAAGCTAGAACAGAAAAGCATGAATATATGGCGCTTATAGGGACCTGCACTTTCATTGCACAAATTTTAGACTATTAAAATTAATTATGCCTCCATTCTATTTAAGTTAATCCTATAGTTGCTTGATTGCAATGCCTAAATAACCAACTTAAATTGGAATGGACTGAGTGAATGGTAGGCATAAACAGCTCCTAACCTGATCCCTTTTGAAAATAAGACCAGCTAAATGGATGATTTTAGAAAGCTAAGCCGAGTCAGACTTGGTTAATACCACCATGAAATATCCAGACTGTAGCTCAAGTGGACAGACACACACACTCAGACAAAAGACAGTGTCAAGCCACTTCCATTCTATTGCTAAGAAAACTACATGGATATTTCCACAACTTCAGCAGCAACAGGTTTCAATTCTATAGAGATTATTTTACACCTATTCTTAGCAATGATTGACACATGCTCTTTGCCAAGCTACAATTCACACAAAATTCTGTGTTTTCAAAGTGTGAATATGCAGTTTTAAAGAAAATAAAGAAAATATGTGATAGAAACATGTTGGATAATACACACATCCAATCATGCCTGAAAGTTCATACTGGTATTACCTAGTTAGGTGATGAGAAGCTCTTGCATTGTGTAAACAGTAACATCCTGTGATCTCAAGCTTGGGATTCAACAATGCTACTATCAGCCGCTATTCTCCAGTGTCAGCATAAGAACAATGTGACCTTTTGAATGGAAACAAACAAAAACCAGGATGAAAACCACTGAAAAGTATTGACACCTCTAAAAAGCACAAACACCTCAAATCCAGTTCCAGAAAGACCCGGAAAATAACAGTCTCATTCATTACGATGCCCATTAAGTATGAGATGATGATGATGATGTCACAAGACATCAGAAGTTGGAGATCTCCTTTTCTGTAAAGTTTATCAAACAAAGTTTCCTTTGTTTTATTAAATAATCCATTCTGAAATTAATAGATTAAAAGATAGCATAAAAGAGAACTGGAGTTGACTGAGGCCTTGCCTTAAAACATTACAGTTGATGTAAAAAAAATGAATCTATTACTGCTTAAGAACAAATCCTTAAAGACAATCTTTCATGGTTCACCATTTGACAGCCAAGTAGTGGAATGGCTGTGGTATTCTCAATGCTAGTCAGCAGAAAAGAAAACCCATCATTGATGGGAGTTGATTTCTCAAAGCCACTAAGGGAACTCAAAGTGTTGACTCCCCTTATTGATTTTCTTAACCCTAATCAGCGTCATCTTATCCTATTATCTCCTGATCTATGAACTCACTTTCAACTTTAGCATAAAAGCTTCTATGATTTAGCATCGCATTAGTTTTTGGCACAACTTCATGGGATCGTTCACTTAAAATGCAAATAGACAAGAGCTAGACTGAACCAATATTGAAGGATATTTCTATATCTGTCTGTCTGTCTGTTTCTGTCTGTCTGCCTGTCTATCATATCTATCTATCTATCTATCTATCTATCTATCTATCTATCTATCTATCTATCTATCTATCTATCTAT
>JANHFL010002802.1:333839-344784 GCA_032468155.1 Oxyrhabdium leporinum | reverse complement strand
GCAAGAAAAACTTTGGGGGTGGGGGTGTGTGTTATTGTTATGGTTTTTGTTTGTTTGGTTTTTTTAATAAGTACCAGTACAGTGATTGTGTTATAGAAGACATTGTGGAAAGGGTGTCCTGGGAATTTCAAAGTGCAACAAACTGGATTTTTTTTCTTTCCTCTTTTATATTGAAAATGCCCACTATAGCAAGGGGGACTTGGTAGTCTACGGCAACTGCATTCACAACATATTACACAAGGTCTGCGTTGGATTGGTAGGCAGATTTTAAAAGCAGAAAGTGCGAGGTCCAATTTATGGCATCTCCAGATAAAAGTATCAGCAAGAAAGGGCTGCTATTCTGAAGACCCTCCACCATTTGAAGAGATGATAAAGTGCTACGCAAGAAGTTACATAATGCGATCCGTGGAAATCAATGTGCCCTCAAACACTTTCCCAGTCAAACTCCTGGCTCCTCTTGACTACATTTCTTTTTCTCCGATTCCTTTTATTTATATATGGATTTTTAAGGAAACTGTAAAGCATAGCATCAGCCTTCAGCACCATCTTTATTTTCAAGAATGCTTCCAGACCACAGAAGCATTTTTAGAGAAAATTAGCAAGTTGCTGCAGCCCACATTTTTAAAGGAATGTGTTATGGACCCAGAAGAAAAGATAAAAGTCAATAAGGTGGCAAAAAGAAAAAGTCTACCTCTTATCTAGATACTTATCTATTTATCTAGATCTTATGTAAGATCTAGTTGCAGGTAGTCCTCAATTTACAACAGTTCATTTAGTGACCATTCAAGGTTACAATGGCACTGAAAAATGACCATTTTTCACAATGTTGTAGCATCCGCCTGGTCACGTGATTTACATTCAGATGTTTGACAACTGACTCATATTTACGACAGTTGCAGTGTCCTGGGGTCACGTGATCGATCACCTTTTGCAACCTTCTGACAAGCCAAGACAATGGGGAAGCCAGACTCACTTAACAACCGGGTGACTAATTTAACATCTGTGGTGATTCACTTAACAACTGTGACTAGGAAAATTGTAAAATGGGGCAAAACTCACTTAACAAATTTCTCACTTAGCAACATGAATTCTGGATTCAGTTGTGGTCATAAATTGAGGACTACCTGTAATCTAGATAAGATTAACAGTCTTATATGATATATTGTACATGCAACTGAAGAAACAGGTGTTGATTCTCAAATAGAAGGTGCCATGTTCAGTCCTTGTCTTCTTTTGTGAAAGATCTCTGATATGGAGCCAGAGGCTTTGGGGAGAGAGAGACAGTTCTAAACTAAAGCCAGCGAGTGTTTCACAGCTTAAACATTGTATGCTTATTTTTCTAAGGCAGGTGGAAAATTTTCTGCATTATATTCTGAGAAAATTCTACTAGTCACTGTCAATCGAAACTGAGCAAGATGGATCAGTGGTATGACTCAGGAGCAGGCACTTTTGCAAATGATTTATTTTTATTTTTTTTTTACTAAAAAGTTGTGGAACAGAAAATTTATATTGGAGCAATTGAGTAACAAAGGGAAAAAAAATACTGAGAACCTCACTAGAAACTGGAAGATGGCATCTTGATTCCTCTTCCAAAGGAATCAGCGTGATGTGTAGTCGGAGGTCTGTAATCAAACCTGAAAATGTAAGATGACATAATCTCTCTCTACTCTGAATGGGCAGTTCAGTCCAACTAGAGATGTCAACAGGATTACTACTTTAAATCCCTTAAGATTTTTACCCAGTTTGGAAAGATGCTGGCAAACTCTTTATCTCCTTCACATCAAAGGCTAGCAGAAGGGAAAACATTAGAAACTACCTTTTCTTTAAAAAATTGCTAAGGGGAGACAAATTCTAATCACAATTCCAGGTACAGGAATGCTAGTTTGGCCATATATTTTTTTTATTGCTATTTTATTTGCTTCTCTCAGTGCTTGAGCTATGTAACTCCTGGGTGGAAAAAAACCACCAAAGCACACATTAATAACTGGAGAGGATCCACCAATTGTTTTATTAAAACTAGCAAGTTGCAGTGAGTCATCGGTCTCCAGCTGTGAAGAACAAGAGCACCAGACACTGATTAACAGAATTACGGAAATGGAAGATGAACATATCTGACCATTGACAAGTAATTGTTTTAAACAAGGGACACAGGAATCTGGATGTGTCTCTCTCCAGAAAGAAAACTCTTTTTTCATGAGTAGTGTGCCTGCCAATCAAGCTGATTGTTGTTCTAAAGCAGGCTCAGGAATTCTGGGAGTTGAAGTCCACAGGTCAAAGAAGGACCATGGTTCTCCCCTCCTGTTTTAAAGTCTGACCCTACCTACCACTTTGAACAGGGAATTGCAAATCCGCCCATTATCAATATCCTACAAAAAGTTGCAGTTTATAAAGATGTACAGTTTGTGATACAACAGAGGTTACAACTCCAGAAGGAAATAGAACATGAAGAAATAACCACAACATGTATTCAAGGAAGATGATTAAGATGATTTTGTGGCTGGATACATTACCCTATACATTCAGCAAACAAGTAAAGGCAGAGATTTTCAGGGGTTATTGGTAATGCAGGTAAGAGCATGTCAAAGCATAAAAAAACAACAAATCTTTCCTCCACATCCCCTTCTCTTTTATTGGCTACAGTTTGCATATAGTAGCTTGCATATTGCCAATGTCACACTATTGCATGATTTCACGGAATCGGTTTTTAATTGTGCTGTCACTTTCTCCCTTGTTGCTTCTACTGATATCTATATTGCAATAATTCTTGTTTTTCATTGTGCTCTTTTCCCTGACACAGTAGTTAATCGGTTACTTAAGAAATGCCAAAAATAATATTACAACCTAGGGTTGCATTCTAGCCAAAATTAATCTCTATTAAGTCTCATTCAAATGAAATAAATTTGTGAAATACATTATAATATTCCGTATGTCCTTAAATTTGTTAGTTACGTTGCTTTATATAACATGCTTCTTACATCGGTCACTATTTGTTTTCTTCTAGGACCAGCCTGATCACAGATTAAGACTCTCTAATGTCTCTCTAAGCAGCCTTGACTGATAGATTATGTACCATCAAATTGGTGTTGACTCTTAGCAACCACATATATGGATCTGGAAAGATCTATCTCCAACCTGGTCCTTTGGGTGTGCCCGTTATTACTACTGCAATTGAGTCCATCCATCTTGCTGTTGGTTGTGCTCCTCTTTCTTTCCTTCCACCTTTGCCAAGGATATAGAGTTGTGTCTCAAGTGAGAACTCTGGGTTGATTTTTGTTTTCTTTGGAAGATTCATGTGTTTGTTTCCTTAGCTATGCATGGTATTCTCAGGAATTGTCTTCAATGCCAAGTTTCAAAAGCAGATATATATTTTATGTATGACATATCATATATGGGATAGCAATATATATTAACATTTCACCTAGATTAGTAAAACACAATAAAATATTAAAAAGATCTATGTATATATGTGTAGATAGATGATGGATGGATGGATGGATGGATGGATGGGTGGATGGATGGATGGATGGATGGATGGATGGATGGATGGATGGATAGATGGATGGGTGGATGGAGCATCAATCCCAAAAGACAGAAGCTATCCACCACTTCAGTATCTCTGTCAATTCTAAGGGTGGGGTTTCTACTTGTTATGATTAGTTTGCTAGCTTTATATTTAATTTTAATTCCATTTTTTCACTCTGCTCTTTAATATTTAGCAGTAGTCTTTTTCAAGTATCATCAGCAAAGCACAGATTATTTATGTCTCTTGTTCCACTCTTAAAAGCCACATCCTTCCTACCCAGTTTCCTTCAATATATATTCCACTTAGAAGTTGAAGAGAGAAGGAGAGAGTGCACAGCTTGTCTCACTCCTTTCCCAACCTGGAACTCGTCCATTTCACTGCGTTCTACCTAAACTGTGGCTATATGACTTGTACACAGGTTTCAAATGAAAACAGAGAGAGGTTCTGGGACTCCTATTTTTCAAAGCACATTCCATAGCTTGGCATGATCAACAATTGAAAATCTTTGATGTCTTTGCAGGAGTTGTAATACTGCCTCTTGTCTCTTCTAATAGCTCTCTGGAATGTTTAATTTCATTTTGCATGATCTTTCACTTTCTTAGACTTGGTTTATCTTCTCTTCTTTGCAATCTCCATGGGTGTTTTTTTTCCCCTGACATCCAGCTTGCTTTCTTCTGTTGTTTTTTTTTAACTCTGGCAGTCTGAGTTTGTGTTCATCCTTCACACTTTCTTTAAGTTCATTACATAGTTCTTCTGGTTTCCAACCACTGAGGTTCAAGATCTCAAAGCATTTCCTGATGTTTACCCTGAAAATGGTGGGTTTATAGAATCAAAGGGCTGGAAGGAACTTCAATTTTCCACCAGTATTGTGGCAACTGATGGGCTTTCTTCTTCTACTTTAGCTTAATCTGAAACTTGCACATGAGCAATCTGTGATTTGCTTACTAGTAAGTCAACCTCTAGCCATATCTTTGCCATTATTACTGACCTAAGCAGCTTAGGGAAAAATAAATTACCTTTGAAGTTCTACCTGGAAACAAGTCTGATTGGGATTAGTGCATTCTCAATGCTGTCATGTTTTCATTCGAAGTTTTATGCAAGACTGCATTCATTTAACCCAATGTTTTTTAATTGTTATGCATGGTAAGTCTTTTTTATCTTTACATTCTGCTAAAAGAGTCAGTTTGGTGTAGTGGTTAAAGCACCACCCTAGAAATCAGGAGACTGGGTTTTAATTCCAATTTAGGCATGAAGCCAGCTGGCTGACCTTAGGCCAGTCATTATCTCTCAATCCTAGGAAGCGGGCAAAGGCAAACCACTTCTGAAAAAAAAAATGTTGCCAAGAAAACTGCAGGGACTTGTGCAATCAGCTGCCAGGAGTCAACACTGACTTGAATTAATTTTTTTTTTAAATGTTTGCAAAGTATTTAGTTACTAAGCATGCAAAAATATTTCCAATGAAGGAGGAGATTGCTACTAATGGTTCGGTGTCATGAACATGTTAGTGGGTGTATTTAAAAAGAACAAAAGTTGTGACTTACCCCAAAGAAATCTATGGACATGCCATTCCTCTCAGCCGCGCAATATATTTATTAAGGCATTCCAATCAACAAAGTGGCAAAGGAAGAGAGCAGACAGAGAGACTTGCCAATAACAGATCACTGTTATATAAAATAATACCATCTCTACATAAAACAAGATCAGCACAGGATGTTTCCCTGCATGAGAAATAAGTCATGGGAGCAATCAGATCAACAAGCAGTTCCTGTGAGACATATGGGCTTCCTGGAGAGCTTTCCAACAATGATAATTTCATCAAGTGCAATGTAGAAATTCAAGTAATATTCTTATTGAGCATGCCCTTGCTGGATTCAGCACTTGTCTCAGTCTAGCTACAATCCCATATAAAATATCTTTATAGCACACATGCAGAGAGAGAAGAGAGGGGGAGGGACGGAGGGAGGGAGAGAGAGAGAGGGAGAGAGACCGTATGTGTAGATTTTTCCTGTAGTTTAAAAAATGTAGTCATTTCAATCTATAGCCATTGTCTAAATTAATTCAACCTTTGACACTTTCTCAAATGTATCCATGCCACGGTATGTCTTTTCCAAAGCTGTTGTGTTGGTGAGTCATACAGTTATTTTTTTGTAATTAATCTAAAAAAAATCTTTATGTTTCAATGGATAGGTCTGATCTGTACCCCTACAGGAATCCTACTGTAATTTTTATATAGAATAGAATAGAATAGAATAGAATAGAATAACAGATTTGGAAGGGACCTTCGAGGTCTTCTAGTCCAACCCCCTGCTTAGGCAGGAAACACTGTAGCATTTCAGACAAATGGTTATCCAATCTCTTCTTAAAAACTTCCAGTGTTGGAGCAGTCACAACTTACTCTGAAGACAAGTTGTTCCACTAATTGTTCTAACTGTCAGGAAATTTCTTCTTAGTTCTAAGTTGCTTCTCTCCTTGATTATTTTCCACCCATTGCTTCTTGTCCTGTCCTCGGGTGCTTTGGAGAAAAGCTTGACTCCCTCTTCTTTGTGGCAGCCCCTAAGATACTGGAACACTGCTGTCATGTCACCCCGAGTCCTTCTTTTCATCAAATTAGACATATCCAGTTCCAGCAACCGTTCTTTATATGTTTTAGCCTCCAGTCCCCTAATCGTCTTTGTTGCCCTTCAATAGATTTAGGCCAAATCTCTTGAAGACATCATTTCCTTCCTATGTTATTGCGGAGAATTAATATACAGAAGAAATGTTTAGAACATTCTGAAGAAGATGCTGCAGGCTTCCAATGAGGCAAAATTGCACAATTGATTGCTCCCTCAACTGACATGCTACAACATGGACATATACACATGTGCTGTATGTATTTGGGAGTATTGCAGATGCCCACAGGCAGCTTATTTCTTCAGCTGAATGTAACCCACAGGCAGGAATTCAGTTATTGCATGGAGCAGATATAGGTAATTCTCTGAAAATATGGCTGTCAACTTTTACAACTTCAGCAACTATCAATAAATGACTTAGATGAGGGAATAGAAGGGGAACTTACCAAATGTGCAGATGATATTAAGCTGGCAGCAATAGCTAAAACCCTAGAAGGTAGGCTTAAGATCCAAACGGATCTTGACAGACTTGAACCCTGGGCCCTATCTAACAAAATGAAATTCAACGTAGAGAACAATAAAGTCCTATACGTAGGCAAGAAAAACCAAAAGTACACATACAGATTGGGTGAAACCAGGCTTAATAGCAGCAACTGTGAGAGGGATCTATGAGTCTTAGCGGACAACCAGCTAAATATGAGCCAGCAGTGTGCAGTGGCAGCCAAAATTGCTAAGTTGCATTAACAGAGGGATACAATCAAGATCAAGTGAGGTACTGATACCACTCTATAAAGCATTAGTAAGACCACACCAGAGTACTGCATCCAGTTTTGGTCACCACACTATAAAAAATATGTTGAGACTCTAGAAAGAGTGCAGAGAAGAGCAACCAAGATGATTAGCAGACTGGAGGCTAAAACATATGAAGAACTGCGCATGGCCAGTCTACTGAAGAAAAGGACCAGGGGAGACATGATAGCAGTGTTCCAATATTTGAGGGGCTGCCCCAGAGAGGAAGGGGTCAAGCTATTTTTTAAAACACCTGTAGGCCAGACAAGGAATAATGGATAGAAACTGAACAAGGTGAGATTTAACCTGGAAATAAGGAGAAATTTTCTGACAGTGAGAACAATCAATCAATGGAACAGCTTGCCTTTGGAAGTTGTGGGAGCTTCATCACTTGAGACTTTCAAGAAGAGATCGGACTGCCCTTTGTCAGAAATGGTGTAGGGTCTTCTGCTTGGGCGGGGGGTTGGACTAGATGACCTACAAGATCCCTTCCAGCTCTTGTTAATCTAGTCTGAAATCCCAAGGGTCCTAGTCCACACTAAGAAACACTGCTGTATGCTAGCTAACGTGAGTTAGCCAGTCAGACCCTCTGTGTGGCATGCGTGAGGACTAAATTGCCAACCTGGCACCTCATAGACAAAAATCTGCAGAATAACAGAGTTGGAATGGACCTTGGAAATCTTCTAATCCAAAGCTCTGTTTAAGCAGGAAGCCCTATACCATTTCAGACAAATGCTTGTCCAATCTCTTCTTAAATATGGAGCTGGAGCGCCCACAATTTTTGGAGGGAAGTTGTTCCACTGATTAATTGTTCTGTTAGGAAATTTCTCCTTAGTTCTACGTTGGTTGTCTGCTAGATTAGTTTCCATCCCCTGCTTCCTGCTCTGCCTTCAAATGCTTCCCAGAATAGGCTGGCCCCCTCTTCTTGGTGGCAGGTAGCCACAAAGGTATGTTAGGTATCTAGCATAGTTTTAGGCCACCCCGTCCTTCCTGTTCCCATTGCAACATGTAACAAGATGGACCAGTGTTTCTCAACCTCAGCAGCTTTACGACAGGCAGACTTCAAACTCCCAGAATTCCCCAGCCTACATGAAGCCCATTCATCTTAAAAGCTGCTAAGGTTGAGGAACAACACTAGGGTAGAAGATACGTAAAGGCTGTTCTAATAGCTCTTCGCTGTGTTGAGGGACGTCCCTTTTACACTCCTGGCTCGTAACTTGAAGGGGAGCCGGAAGCGTAACTGCGATTTCATTGAACGCGTCACCCTCTCTACCCGGCAAGCGCCGCTGCCATTTATTACTTCTCGCTTTCCTCTCCCGGACCTTTCTCTGATAGGGCAATTTTTTCGTGACGAAATTCCCTCCCTCGGCCAATGGAGTAAGACCACGGCGGTGCCGAGCTTTTGTTGCTCTGGCGGCCTCTTCGGCATTGGCTTGTGTTTCCAGGTAGGACCCTTTTATGGGTCGGACTCAGCCAGGCTGTGAAGAGGATCTGCCAATCGGTGGAGGAGAAGGAAGTTTTGTTTCGGGGATCGTGGAGGTTCCCCTAGGCCGGTTGGGATTCTCGCAGGTCACCGAAAGGAGGGCCGTCGCTTCCCGATGCCGAAGGGGGAGAGACGCATCTCGTTTGTCCTCCTCTCCTTGTCGTGGTGAGGGAACCTGCCCGCTCGGCCGGCGGAAGTAAAGAGAGGCCGCCGCAGGGAATCAGCCGGGGGTCTTTGACCTAGGAGCCTCTCGCCACCTGTGACCAGCGCTAGGGTAAAAGGTCTTCGGTGGGGAGGACCACCGGCCGGTCCCTCCGACTTCAGAAGCAAAGCAGCGCTGGATTACGTGTGTGACATGTCCCCAGTCATCTCCTCTAAGGATAATAGCCGGCATCGCCGGCCAGGCAACTACCAGAACTCCCTGGATGGGATGCAGAGTAAGTCTGCTCCTCTAGATTTCTATGAAGATGGCCCCGTGGACGCAGTCGGAAAAGATGACAGGGAAGCGCTGTTTCAGGAGCCGTATATCCAGCCTGTGGAGCCTCCCCAAGACTATAGAGCAGAGTTCGGCAATATCTTGCTCCTTCTCTTCCTGTACGTGCTGCAAGGGATTCCTTTGGGGCTTGCTGGCAGCATCCCCCTCATCTTGCAAAGCAAGAATGTCAGCTACAAGGACCAGGCTTTCTTTAGTTTTGTTTTCTGGCCTTTCAGTCTGAAGTTGCTTTGGGCTCCTTTGGTGGACGCTGTGTACTTCAAGAAGTTTGGTCGCCGAAAGTCTTGGCTTGTGCCAACTCAGTACATTATAGGTCTTTTTATGATGTACTTGTCCATGCGGGTGGATTCTCTGCTTGGGGAGGTCGATGGCCAAAGCCCAGATGTGGTGGCCCTTACTGTGACCTTCTTCCTCTTTGAATTCCTAGCAGCCACTCAGGACATAGCTGTAGACGGCTGGGCATTGACTATGTTATCACGAGAAAATGTGGGCTACGCATCCACTTGTAATTCCGTGGGTCAGACGGCTGGCTACTTCTTGGGAAATGTCTTGTTCCTGGCTCTTGAATCACCTTCCTTCTGCAATAAGTATTTACGCTTTCAGCCACAAGCCAAAGGAATCGTTACACTTTCAGGTAAATGTTGGATTCAGAGTCTTATGGTTTTTAAGGCTTCTGTGTCCATTTCAAATTAGAAAATTTCACATATAAATATGGTGATACGTTCATTTCTGAGCCTATTTATTGTACAATTTATATTGCTGCCTGTCTCATGACAATATCTATGAGAGTTGTCTATTTTGCATGAGATCTTTTTATAGAATGACTTGAAGAACAACAATGTGTAATACTTAGTTTTCAGTGTTTCCATATCTATCCAGCTTTGAAAATACAAAATCAGTGTGACATCTAACAAATGCTTCTGTATTAGCATCTTTACTAAGAATGTTAAGTTATTCTATAAAAGATCTGGCATGTGGCACTTCATGCCAGATGGCATTTCTTTATTTGAATATCTAGAGTGTTCTGATTGGTTATATCATAGTGGAAATGTTTTCACTCATTTATGAAGCTACATCAAGCTACATCCTTGTCCAAACTTACCAATTATATCAGTGAAAAAGGCAAAACTTCCTCTACATATGACCTAGAAAAAGAAACCAAATAGCATGTTATGTTTATCCTACAGATAAAAGTCCCAAAATTTTAGAAATTTCTTAGATTAGTCTTCAGGGGAGAAGCATTACTTTCTTAAAATTACTTGGTTCCAGGTTTTCCTGATCAATGTAATTGCTCTAATGGATAACTAGGCGGCTTTTACCCAATATTATTTCTCCAAACTGACATTCCCAAAAACTTTTCATCTTTTTGAAGCTTTTAACTAGATTGAGAAGCAAGTTTTGTTCCTTCATCCATATGAGAACTAGTGTGTATAGAATTGTTATTCATAAAGATTACATTACAGTTCTATTTAACTGATCTAACAACACCCCACCCACCCCAATACAATTCAGTACTCAAGGTAGACTACAATACTTGAGCCTGTGCTTTAGATTTTTTGAATGTGATATTAGAAATCCAAGCATGCAGTTAGCACAAAAATTTACTACTAATTAATTTTATTACCCGTGTTTCTTAGCAAATAAGACTGGATCTTATTTTCTTTTGACCCCTGAAAAAACGGCTAGCCCTTCTTTTCGAGGGGTGTCCCAATTTTTCCCCGTGCCTTGCCTGACCGCCGGGCAGCTTCTTTCGCAGCCGAAATGAGCAACCTACTCGCCATGTACTGGTATGAGGTGGGGGAAGTGAGCTGGGCAAAAAGTGTGTGGCAATTCAAGTGATCAAATGTCTGTCTGTGTGTGTGTGTGTGTGTGTGAGAGAGAGAAAGAGAGAGAAAGAGAGAGAAACAAAAACAGCTGAGGGTAACCGGGTAAGGGGACTGAGCCTCCCCCGCCCAGAAGCCACATGCAGCCTCTTACAGTAACAAGAATTGCAGGCAATTCTGGAAGATTGTGGGAAGCAATTATGCCTGCAATTCTCTTAACTG
>JANHFL010002802.1:306462-317241 GCA_032468155.1 Oxyrhabdium leporinum | reverse complement strand
TAAAACCCATAAAAATTAAAACCAATTAAAAACCCCTCAGTCAGGAAAGGCTTGTCGGAAGAGTAAGGTCTTCAGCTTTCCTTACTGCTTTCCTTACTGCTTTCCTAACGGATGAGATGATAAGAAGGGCCATAAGAAGGAAAGGGACAGTCATACAGTCTGCATGTCTTTGGGGTTCCACAGGATGGCAATCATTAGAACTAGAGCATGTAAACCCTGCTAGATCTTACCAAAAACAATTGCATAAAGGTGGTACCATGTTTGTCAAAGCCCCAAGCTCTGAAGAGCTTTACAAGTGAAACTCTAGCCTCTTTGGTTGCTTCTTGCAGGTCCTACTACCTTCTCCATCACTTTGGGGAGAAAGTTGGAAAGCAGCCAGAAATTATCCAGCATTGATAAGTCCTGGGATAACTTATTGAGGAGGCCTTCAGGACAGATGGAGCCATTCTCTTACACAAGCATGAAATTACTACCACCTGAATCTAAGTGCAAGTCACCTTCTAGTGGCCGTGTCTAAGTAGCGCGGGGCTGTCAAACTCCTGGCCTGCAGGCCGGATGCGTCGCCTGCTGGCCATGCCCATGCCCGGTTTAGCGAAGGGGAAAAAAGTCCCGATATGTCACGTGATGCCACTGTGGTAACATGAGTTTGACACCTCTGAAGTAGGGGGACAAAGATCTAACACAGAGATGGTGGCACTGACAATTGCACCTCCTGAAGACTGTAAGCTCAAACCAGACTTCACCATGGTCAACTCAGTAGGTCCTGTCCAATTAGAGTCCAACTCCAAATGAGTTTCCCTAGAGTTTCCCTGTTCAGAGGGAAGTTGATCGTTCAGAATTATATTGTAAGATGCTTAACACAAATTGACTATTGCCTTCAGACATTGTTTGAATGCTTCCTGGATTCATCATTATCCATGAAACTCTTTTAATTTCAAGATCTGCAGCTTGCATTGATACTCTACACTACCAATGCTATGATGTTTCACAAGGCAGATCTAGATATTTTTAAGCAATCATCCATGTATTCATGGTTGAACAGAATAATATCTTAGGCACAGTTTTCATTTATGCAAGAGCAATTAAAGGCCCTCTTTATTATTCCTGTTTCTTTTGGAGATGAATTCATAGTCCATCTCCAGATCACTTTTGATCAGGAGGGTGATATTCCTCAATATTAATTATTTTTAGAATCTGGAACTAATAACTGGAGGGATTCTATGGACAGATCTTGCCAGTTTAGTTTAGTGGTTAAGGTCACAGGCTAAAAACTAGATTTTGAGTTCTAATTCTGCCTTAGGCCTGAAGGCCGGTTGGATGACTTTGGGCCAGTCGCTCTCTCTTGTAGCCCAGCCTACTTCACGGGGTTGTTTTAGTGGGGAAAATCGGAGAAGGGAGTAGTATGAGGTATGTTGACTGCCTTGAGTTATTTATAAAAATAATAAAGGCAGGATTTTTTAAAAGAATCAATTTCTGCATGGTCCACTCTGTGTGCCTTTTGACACTTTGACCCCATGGCTCTCTGCTATGTTTTCAATGCTGCTTAAAATCAGAGAACCCCTTTTCATTTAATCCAGCAGGGCTGTCCTTACACTTTTAAGATTCAATTTTAGATATGTATACAATGTTATAAATTACCCAAAAAAACTTTCACAATTAAAGATCCAATGATCAAAGGGCATTCAACTACCCTTTAGCCTAGTATTACGGAATCAAATGCCATTCACTGCATACACGGAAGGCAGGGAGACAACGTATTTTACTTTATATAGTGGCTTCCCCAAAAACCCATTAAAATGGCTCATAACAGAACACCAGGACAGAATAATCTGCAGAGACATAATAACTACCTGCGGTTTATCAAACTGTCAAAAAGTCAGGGTCATCCCTTCTCATTTCAAGCTTAACAAAAGGCAGAATTTAACCAGATATTCTGTGTGGATGTGTGTGTGGATCGAGAAAGGAAACTATAGAAAGCTCTATTCTGACTATAGGAGTTCAAAAAGACCTTTGGCGCTTGTTTGACAATTACTACTTTTACTGGTTCTTTTTTTTTTTTCCCCTTCCTACAGCTAACCCATTTCCATTTGTCTCCATGGGTTCGAATCCTGACAGTAGCATTCGAAGCGAGTTCTATCCTTTCTTTGTGATTCTGACATTCTAAGCTATTGTTGTGTGCTATTATTTCCTTTTGTATCGCGCATCATGGTTCCCAGAAAATTTCCCATGCAGTTCTATAGAAACCAGGTGAGTTATTCAAGGCATGGATTTTGCCTTGATGGTGCTTTAATGGAAAACCCACATGACTGGACTACTGTTCTGCCTTCCTTAGCAGTGACTCATCCCTTTGTTTTAGCTGCAATGCCGGAACAATGCATAGGGAAGGCATGCTCTCAAGAGGGGGAGGAAGAGAGGATCAACCGAGCGAACACAAAGGATGTCAAACTGTTGAAAAGCTCTGTTTTATTGGAACAAGTATTTTAACAATCAGCGCATGAATGAGAGTGGGAAAGCCGCACTTTCAGCATTAAATCAGCCCATTCACTTAACAGTTGGATGTGTTGATGACTGAATTGCCCATCTGCCATGGAGCCAGATGTTTTCCATCCCTGCTTCAATGGCTCCTGTTTTTGTAATCAACATTAGTGCCAAGTAAAAGCAGCTTTGAGGAACCGCGGTTTTTCTCCTGGCTGTGGCCTGTCTCTTGACCTGTCAAAAATTATAGATTGGTTTATCAAATTAGCTTATTTATGTGGAATTACTTCCTTTTGATGGTGCAAAATACACTCCAGAGGTTGTTTTTTTTTTCACTTCCCTTTAAACAATGACACGGCAAGCCTTCTCAGAGCAAGGGGGTGGCATTTTATCTGAGCAACCGTCTGCTGTGCTAATATAGAAATAATTACCTCCTGCTTTTAGCCAGGGCTTCTAAAGAAATCACTGCCTGTGAGCTCTCGCTTGGATACACTGATTACGTTCAGAATGTTGTCCACTCCCTAAAATAGAACATGCAATCCCCAAAATGTAGTGTATATTGCAAGGGATCAAATAAGAGTTACTAAGTCAGAATAGAGCTGGAAGGGACCTTGAAAGTCTTCTAGTCCAGCCCCCTGCTCAAGCAGGAGACCCCTATACCATTTCAGACAAGTGGCTGCCCAGTCTCTTCTTTAAAAACCTCCAGTGATGAAGCACCCACAACTTCTGAAGGCAAGCTGTTCCACTGGTTAATTGTCTTCACTGTTAGGAAAGTTCTCCTTAATTCCAGGTTGCTTCTCCCCTTGGTTAGTTTCCATCCATTGTCTCTTGTCTTGCCCTCTGGTGCTTTGGAAAATAAATTGAGCCCCTCTTCTTTATGGCAGCCTCTCAAATACTGGAATACTGTTATCATGTCATCCTTGTTTTCGCTAGACTAGCCCTACCCAAATCCTGCAACCGTTCTTCATATGCTTTAATCTCCAGACCTTTAATCATCTTAGTTGCTCTTCTCTGCACTTTTTCCAAAGTCTCAACATCTTTTTTTGTAAAGTGGTGACCAAAACAGGAAGCTATATTCCAGGTATGGTCTTACTAAGGTTTTATAAAGCAGTACTAATACTTCAGGTGATTTTGATTCTATGCCTCTGTTTATACAATCAAGGATTGCATTAGCTTAAATTCAGAGAAGCTCTTTGCAAAGGAAAGAACTCATGCCCACTTGAAACTTCCATTCCAGCTATTTCTGTTAAAAAATGGAAAATACATTGCCAACTGAGAAAGAAGTTGCCCATTCAGCTGGACCACTCTGAAGACCACTTGTGATTGAAATAAGATTCATCCTGGCTTGAATACTGTGGCCAGCTCCACAGGAACACAAGCGGTTATTGTATATGTGCAAGTGAATACATTTGCAAATATACGAATGTTTAGATAGTGGTGATTATAAAGTTCAATTTAGTTTATTCCCTGTTGTGTCTAGAAGAGCACAGCCTAAGATATTGTGTTAGAATATAAAGGCAAAATACTTACCTCAGCCCTGGGGAATAAATGAAATTAATAGTTTAACAGCAGTATTAAAGCCCTACTTGAGTACTTTGGAAAATCTATCCTTTCTTGCCCTGTTCTTCTTCATAACACAGTCTTACAACAATTGATCACTGCTGTATCAGAAAGAGAAGAGCTTCAAGTCTTGTGAAAGAAAAGGGCTTTTTAAAAAAAAAAACCAATTAAATGTGCAAAATATACTATTTTGAAATAATGGTTGATAGATGAACCACAAAGAATTATTTGAACATTCTTTATTTCTCACACATAAATAACCTGTCTTGTGTCCTTAGTTGGTCTGGTGCATTTATTTTTCCTTTTCCTTCTGTTAAGTTGGAGGTTAGCTCAGAAAAAGGGGGTACAGAGTCTTGCAGTGACTGTTGAGAACTAGTGCAAAAAACATGGATTTGAAAGTAGTTTACTTTTTCACTTTGCAAGAGGCAAAACCAGGTAACTCCTTAACTACACTTCTACGTTTATTTTATAGCAATAATTAAGAAATACATATTGCATATTTAATATAGTTCTGAGAATGGAACTGTTTGAACAGGTGGTCTTCAACTTAAGACCACAATTGAGCTCAAAATTTCTGTTGTTAAGCGAGACACTGGTTAAGTGAGTTTTGCCCCAGTTTGTGTGATGACTCCCCTGGACACTTCCCCAAATACCTCTCTAGATGTCAGTTTGGGGGAGGATCAACCAGTTCCTGGCGCATCAAGAGCTGAGTTGATTGATGGCTCCGAGAAGACATCTGTGAGAAGAAATCTGTGAGGGAGTCGGCTGAAATGCAGCTGCAACAGAACAGTCTTGAGGAAAGCAGGTGAGGAAAGCATGCAGCTGCAGCCAGTCAGTGATGAGGAAGAGGAACTGCCTTCTCTACCTGATCCAAGAGAAAAGGCAGGAGCAGAGAAGGGCAGCCAGATTACTCGCGAGGAAGCAGCCTTGCCCTTCTTGATGGGCTGCACCAGAAGCTGGCTATTTAGCACAGCAAACAGATGGAGGCAATGCTTGGACAAATATGTTTGTTTCATAGTTGTGTGTTTTCTGGTCGTTGTGATTCCTGCCTCACTTTGAATTGACACCGTGCCTTGACTTGGATCGTACCTTGGAAACTCTGGCCTTTTCTTGTCTCATGAACTCTCTTGTGTTGTGCATTTAAGTTTGCCTGGTGGATTTATTTTGATTGGGAAACTTTCAAGTAACTTGTGGACTCATTGGCCATTGCTCTGTGGACTACCATTGGTCTGCTTGTGGCTGGAATTAATTGGGACAATTCTGGGTTTTTGGTGAAGGGAGTTGCTGGAGAATATTAATAAATCCACTAAACCAGTTGTGTATGTGTGAGAGTGAGCGGGACAGCACAGTTTGAGACTTTTCCTGCCACAATTGTTAAAGGAATCACTACAGTTGTTAAGTGAGTAACATGGTTGTAAAGTGAATCTGACTTCACCATTGATTTTGCTTGTCAGGTTGCAAATGACAATCACGTGACTCCAGGACACTGCAACTGTCATAAATATGAACCAATTGCTAAACATCCGAATTTTGATCACGTGACCATGGAGATACTACGACGGTCCTAAGTGCGAAAAACTTTCATTAACTTACTTTTTTAGTGCTTTTGTAACTTCAAACAGTCACTAAATAAGCTGTTGTAAGTCCAGGACTACCTGTATCGTTTTTTACATTTTCATCTGAACAAAAAAAGTGTTAGTTTTTTCGTACTATTGACTTTTGTAAGCTGTAATTGTTTCCTGAGGGGAAAAAAATGGAGGACTATTAGTGAGAATGGAAAGGCAAATAAGCTACATACACCAAGTTGTGTACTTGCACACAGATATTCATCACCATTGACTTTCATTATTAGGCCTGTGCAACTTAATTTACGCTGACTTTGATGAAACAATCCCTATGATTGAAGTAACATTATTTCTTTTGCCAAACAATCTGATTTGTCTCAGCAAATCCATTCAGGGGGATCATGAACAACTTCAGGCTGTCTTTCTTTTGGTTTCTCTGCATTGCCATTCCCCAAATCAAACCCCAAACTTTGGTCAAATATGACACTTTGTCATCTTAAAAGAAAATTGAATTGAATGTACAGTTTAATTCCACATGCCCAGGGATCACAATTACCATAGAAGCTGAAAAAGAAAACACACTCCATTTCTCAGTATAGGTAGGCCTCACCTTATGACCAGTTGGCTAGCAACTCTTCGAAGTTACAATGGACCATTCCAAAAAAAAGATACTAATGACCCGATTTTGAAATTTTAATGTCCGTCCCCACCCCTCAGTCACATGACCACTTTTTTTTCTGCTGCTTTTGCTTCTGCTCCAGGAGAAACAGATGTAGGTAGTCCTCGAATTACGACCACGACTGAGCCCAAAATTTATGTTGCTTAGTGAGACATTTGTTAAATAAATTTTGCCCCCACTTTATGGCCTTTCTTACCTCAGTTGTTAACTGAATCACTGCAGTGGATAAGTTAGTCATCCAGTTGTGAAGTGAATCTGGCTTCCCCATTGTCAGAAGGTCAGAAAAGGGGATCACGTGATTTTGCAAAACACCAACGGTCATAAATATGAACCAGTTGCCAAGCATCCGAATTTCGATCACCTGAGCCATGGGGATGCTGGCAAGGTCGTGACTGAAAAGCGGTCATAAGTCACTTTTTTTCAGTGCCGTTGTAACTTTGAATGGTCACTAAACAAACTGTTGTAAGTCAAGGACTATCTTGTATTCACATTTCTCTCTTGCCCTTCATTTTTCATTTGGAGATTCTGACTCCCCACCATACCCTCGGACGACGTGCTTCCATTTTACAAAGCTTCATTTTATCAAGTGCATCAGGTAGAAGCGGCATGAAAGAAAAGGAGGCTGGATTTACTCTCCGTTGGGAACAGCTTGCAACCCTAACAGGTTTGGGAACGAATGCACTCAACATATAAGCAGTTTCAGTTCCCATCTGTGATGTTGCATTGTCATTCTTGGCCTTCCTCCTCAGGCAAAACTTCAGAGGATGATGTCAGACTACTGTAACATACTTATTCGAAAGTCAAATATACATGGAGTTGCTAGGCAAAATTGTACCAAGAGATAGCTGTACATTTGCAAGGCACTTAAGGATCCTCGGCTTATAATCACTCTGAAATTATTCTGTGGGAAACACACCTACTCAGGATGGAAAAAGCCTTTGCACAAGCCAGTCCAAATTCGTTATATATCATTAACGAATCCTGCACTGGGCCTGCCTTGAATGATCTTCTACTGACAACAACGCCATTTGAATAGCACCTTTTATTAAAGAATACCTATACACTCAAGGTCACACTTTTGTGTCATTCGCTATCATAAATAATAAGGCAAGTCTGAGATACGTTGACAGCGAAGTAAACTATAATTTCCTTTGCTCTAGACTGGTTTTTATCCTGAAAATAAGAATAACGACCCTCAGATGGTTTTGGCAACTTCCTCAGGAGAGGAAATGTGGTTCCTGGCTCACGATTTCTCTAAAATATGGCTCAGTTGCTTTTATCTGTGTTTTGTGAATCGCTCATCAGTTTTGAGGTTCTGTGTGGCTGCAAATCTGTCAAATTTTTGAATAAGGTTCCATATTTTTCTTTAGATGAAAAGTGTAAAATGTTTTCCCTCAGCTTTTGACAGTCATTTTTTAAGATCCATTTTTTCTACTAACACAATAACATATATAAAATTGAAGTAACTACAGATGCATGTAGACTGCCAGGAAGATAAAGTTCTCTAGTTTGGCATCATTGGAGAAAATCCAGCTACCAAATTTTCTGTATTAGTGGTATGATAAATTTGAATGGAAAATTTCTACTATGGTGAGAATTATGGCTTTGAATCACATTAAATGCCCACAGATGTAAAACCTATTGCAGGTTCTGGAAAATGATTTTGAATTTTATGGCAGTAACATTTAATGGCTTTTGACATGGGCTAGCAGAATAAATATAGTCTTTATAGAATAATTTTACAGTAGCTCCCTTGGGTTTCCCGCATCCCGGGTCATATATTACCTGCTCCTTTTCTTTTCTTTATGCTATAAAATATGGGAATATAATGGCAAAAACATTTACTACTATACAGCAGATTTCTTAAAATTATATGGCCCAATGTTAAAGCCCACTACATATTGTTTCTACGTAAAATATCAGATATCCAGAACCTGTTGTATTCTTCAGCCATATCATTACATAACAATAAGCCAGGAATTTTGGCTTCTTCCACTACTGCATGAGTGAATTGCGTGTCAATTCATATCTCTGAAAAAAATCAAGTAGGAATAACTTTGGGCATGTCTCACTATTGTGTTACCATAGTAGTCTCTTAAAACAAAGGAACAATTCAACAGTGAGAGGAAGTACTGTAGCTTGGAGAAGAAACAGTGGGCTTTGAGTAGCCCATAAACAGAGTAGGCTACTCAGAAGCTCTGCAAATTGGAGTAGTTCAAAATAAAATACTGGATTATTGCAGCGCTATATGTAAGCTAATAAAAAATTAACTTGCCTCCCAAATATAACGAAAATAGGCTTTTCAAGAAGTAGAAATGCTCACAGAGGGGATATTTCAAACTCTAGTAAAGCTTAAAATATTCTAAATGTGGCACTTAGAATTATCAGTATACAGGGTGAAGTAAAGAAGTAAGGGCTTTAAGTGCTTGTTAAGACTTGTAAAGCCCTTTATAAGTTGGTACCTAGATACATGTGAGAACCAATTGGGTGTAGCGGTTAAGGTGCCAGGCTAAAATTGGAAGACTCTGAATTCCAGTCCTGTCTTGGCCATGAAGCCAGCTGGGTGAGCCAGTCACTCCCTCTCACACCTAGGAAGGAGGAGGCAAGCACAAACTACTTCCAAAAATGTTGCCAAGAAAACAGCAGGAACTTCTCCAGGCAGTCATTGGGAGTCAACACTGACTCAAATGGCCTAGACATTGGTAATTGAACATAGATCTTTTTAACATTTGTATTTTATTGTGTTTTACTCATCTAGATGAAATGTTCATATATATTGCTAATTCACGTATGATACTCCATAGGCTAAATAACTAACTAACTCAAAGGGGGCACATATGTGCGTGTGCATGCACACACATGTAGGTCTGCCTACTCCAACCAGTACCAGCCCAAGTTGCTAAAAATACTAGGAAAACAATAATGCCAATAGCACATTTTCAAGAGGTTCAGAGAGTTAAAGCAAAAAAAGATGCTATCTTTATGTAGCAGTACCAATGTGGAATAGCCTCCTAGTGGAGATCAGAGTATCTCCCTTCTTGCTACCTTCTTACAACTCATTGGAGATGGAATCGTTTTGGAGGGATTTCCCTCGAGTTGATATGTGATGCCATTTTTCCTTTAGTTTTTCATTTCATTGAATTGTTATTGTCGTTTCTTGGCTGGTGAATGTTTTTACCCTGGCTGTCTGTTCGTGTTTGTCTTCGAGGCTTCTAAAGGTAGCTGTTGACTTATATCATTTGTTGTTGGAAGTTACAAGGGCACTGAAAAAAAGTGACTTACGACTGTTTATCAAACTTATGACCGTTGCAGAATCCTCACGGTCACGTAATCAAAATTCGGCCGCTTGGCAACTGACTCATATTTATAACGGTTACAGCGTCCGTGGGCCATGCGATCATCCTGTGCTACCTTCTGACAGACAAAGTCAATGGGGAAGCCAGATTCACTTTACAACTGTGTTACAAACTTCGCAACCGTAACCACACAGGTCGCATAAGGGGGCAAGACTCATTTAACAAGTGTCTCGCTTAGCAACAGAGATGTTGGCCTCAATGGTGTTCGTAAGTCAAGGGCTACCTATACTCTGCTGTTTTCTCAGAACCCAAATGGATCTTAGAGCTAAGATGTCAGAATAATGTCAAGGAGAAAAATAGGAATTACAACTGCACGGGAACACAAAGCGAGAATGTCTGATCTGTTTGCAAAAGGGCCATATCCCATAGATTCATGCGGGAGTAGTTTGGTTTCATATCAAATCAAACTCCAAGCAATGCTTAAAATCGTAGCTGGATTTGTATCCTAATGCTTGAATGCTCACTTATCCTATCAGTATAGAATGGAATGCTCATATGGGGAGGGATTTTTTAGTGAACTCAAAAAAATGGAAAGGTCCTTCTTTATGGTGCTGCATCAATTTTAGAATATCATTCTGAAGGAGACATACTATGTGTTAAAACCTTGTTTTGTTTTTCAGTGTTTTAAGAAACAATTCCTTAATGTATTGATGGGTTAATTTATTTGCCTGGATTTTTTTTTAACGTCCTGGATTCTTTATCTTATTATTCTGCGCCATTTAGTCCTTCATAAGATCCTGGGCAATGCGTTGGATGCCCATGTTTGTACATGAAAACAGAGCAGTTGGCATATTTCAAAAATAAATCCCAAAACACATTCACAAAGCATGTGTCTTGCTTCTCTTGAGCAAACATGTCTAGGATTGTGTTGTGCACTGGTCTAATTTAGTAGACCGATCAGCCAGGACAGAGCCATTTTGGTATAATGATTAAAGGTTGAGCTAGGAGCAGGAGTTTCAGTTGAGCTGAAACCTTGCATTAGATATGAGCCACTTTTTTTCCCCATTTAGTCCTAAGAAAAAGACTGTGATAAACCATTTCTGAAGTTGGACCTGCCTGTATAGTCACCAGGAGATAGATAGATAGATAGATAGATAGATAGATAGATAGATAGATAGATAGATAGATAGATAGATAGATAGAT
>JANHFL010002802.1:282058-293027 GCA_032468155.1 Oxyrhabdium leporinum | reverse complement strand
TGGGAGGGGTGGGGTGGGGTGGGCAGAGCCAGCCAGGAGTGGGATTTGGTGGTTCGCCAAACTGCACAGAATCTTCGCAAAGGGTCGACCCAAACCCCTGTGAACCCCCAGCTGCCCACCCTTGGTTCACCACCTTGAATTATCTATACACATAATAATAATAAAGTTGGGATAAAAATAAATACAAACAGAGCCACTACAATTTTATAGCTCTTGTGCCTTTAAGAGAAAGGAGCTCCTCTGCTGATGACTTGGACCTAAGGTCAAGTAAAGGGCAATTGCTGAATGAAAAGAAGTTGGGCTCTAAGGTACTGTTTCTCTCCCTCCTCCAAGTATTTTATGCATGGTTTTATAGTCTTATGTGATGTTATTATAGAACAATTGTTTAATTGTCCCTCAGTCTTCCATGTATATACACTATCTCCTATATGAGATTTGTTTTTAAATGCTGAAGATAATAAAGATTTTTATATTGTTTTGTTTGTTTATCTGCTTCTTGGGACAATGCTACTAGGAAAGAAAAACATGTCATGCCATCCACATCTAGATCCCAGTATGGGGATTCAGATAATTGCAAATCAATCCAATTCAGGAGTAACCCTTTTCAAAACTTCTGTCTCCTCCTAGTTACTCCATAACTATTCCTGGGTAATTAGAGTTATCGGACTACTAGATGGAGGACTTCAGGACAAAAAGGGGATACAGGTCCCATTGATTAAGAGTTGTCATCTGATGGGACCACGAAAAAGGATCTTCTCTGTAACCGGGCCTTCTTTATGGAACGGCATTTCCCACGAGGTACAGTTGGCCCCCACCTTGTTGCTTTTCTGAAAGGTCCTAAAAACTTTTTTTTTCCCCAGTGGGCCTGGGGACCACAAATGAAGATGAAAATTCCATGAAGATGATCAAGTGGTCAATTTAATTTGGTTGTTGCTGGCATGGGGGAGTGGAGTGGGACTTTTTAATGGGTTTTATTATATGGCGGGTTTTTTTAAAAAGATTGTAAATCACCCGGAGTCAACTATGTGAAATAAACAAACAAACAAGCCAACAAATGCAATTTAAGAGAAAAATCACCTTTGTTGGTACAGCGCTGGTCAGTCATTGACATCATCAGGAAAGCCTTGCTACTGTCAAGTGCCAAGGAAATAAGGAAATCCAGGCAGTTCAAATGAGTATAAAGGTTTATTGCAAGCTTGAGGTCTCTATAAAAATCTGAGCTACTAACGGTCTAGGGAAATGAGTGGAATTAAAGAGACAGTCAAGATCGACTGGACTTAGATCTCTTGCAGGCATGCAGGGACTCTTGACTTATAATGTGTTTGACCCCTCCCTTGGGCTGAGCCTGATCATATCTTACAGCTACATGTCCTAAGAACTGCTGGATACCTTCTGGTGACTCCGCTTTGGGAGGAACATTCTCTTTGGAGGCACATGCTCCCTGGAATTGGGGTAGGGCTCTTTTTTCCAACATGAATCTTTCTATATTCTCCTTCCCTCCCACCTTTTTTAATTTTATTGACTACTTTATAGAGTTGGGTTATGGCCTTTTACTTAGGATTTTATTATTTGATGGCTCTTTTTATTATAAACTGCCTTCAGCTATTTCAACCTACAAAGCAACATACCCATGTGTTAAAGAAGTATTATCATGCATAATAAATAGGCTTCTGATTTAGAATCCCTTGATTTGGTGCTAGCAGTTCAGCAGTTTTGGGCTGTTGGGCACATCAAAATGGTCGAAGGTATTTTGGGAATGCAGAAAAGGTAGCTGCCCTGCATGAGGAGACTTGTGTAGCCAGAAATTGGCTACTGATATTTGACTCTTTTCTACCTCAAAACTAAACCCTGTAACCTTCTTTCATTTTTATTTTCTAACAGGTTTATGGTATGATTTAAAGCTTGGAGAAAAAAAAATGTTGCTGGAGGTCAATAGTAACTAACAAGTAATTATCAACTTTCTAGTTTGATTAAAATATTTATTTTAAACATAGGTGGATCAGGGAACCCGGTGAACAACAAATGTTCATGGGTACAAGGGCATATCAAAACTTTCATGAGAGGATCTCTGATTTACCTCAGCTTGACAGATTTTAATCAGATTTACCTAACTGAACTGCACCTAAATATTAGTAACATCTACCCAGCACTGAAGCCTCCTTCAACCTGGATGATTTGTTTGGAATTGATTTACTTCAACATGAACTCACACTCTCTTATATACAAAATCCAGACCTTGATGAAAAAAAGATTGCAATCATCAATACAATTGAGACAATTGATTAAATACTTACCTCTTCTTAAACATTGGTTGAAATGTCACGGATATAGAAACTGGTCTATTTATTTGCAAATGATAATCCAGTTTCAAACTACTAAGTTAAGCATGGTCTACTATTATTCTATTTATATTTTTGATGGATAAGTATACATGATTTAAAGGATGTTAATTATTTGTATCTCTTGCATAGCATATTATAGTTAACATTGATGATTGGTTACTCACAGAAAGGCAAATATAAAATGGAAGGAAGGAAGGAAGGAAGGAAGGAAGGAAGGAAGGAAGGAAGGAAGGAAGGAAGGAAGTCAAATCATTTGCATATTGTTATTGGAAGTGTACAAAGAAGTTATTTTATTTTATTTAGTTCGTTTTGCATAGAGTAATTCAAACGATATAGACACTGCTTGTATTACAATAATTTGTTTTTGGAATATTATTTTATAATTTATAAGATTATTTTACAATCTTATATTAAATGTTTAATACCACAGTCTAGAGAAAGATATGTTCAAACCTCAATATGTACTAATTTATTTTGATTCTTTTATTGTTCTTTTATGGAATTTAATTATTAATATTCACTGGACAAGGGTTCTTCTTTTTTGTAAGATATGGACATGAAGGAATCCAAACCTCAACTAAAATAAATTATTCTCTTATTTTTGTTATATCAGTGGGGATACTCAGGTGTCGATTTTGTGCACTGAAGGATTTACATATTCCACACAAATTAAGAATTTGATTATATCAGTTACTTTTATTGTGACAGTATTAGACTTTGGTTCTTTGGTTGTGCTGAGAATATCTGAATATCCATGCAAAAGCCAAATTTTAATTTATTTAAAAAAATAGGATACAGTATCAATGAAATAATTGAACGTCTCTAATTGTGCAAACATAAATTGCCAGTTCACGTTATCAAAGGCCTTCTGAGCGTCTAAGAAGACCAATGCCATTTGTTTCTCTGGGTGTGTTTCATAGTACTCCAAAGTATTTAAAATTGTTCTCACACCGTGTAATAGAAGATTGTTTGTATGAAAATAAAATAAAACTTATTTAAAAAAAAAAAAAGAAAGAATTGAGCGTATGCTTAACTAATGACATGGCACTATTAATCTCTAGTTCCCACTATTTTCCATTTTAGGTCATTTTCTTCTTTCCTCTACCACAGAAGTTTGTTTTGGCAGTGTGTTTCCTAATATCTATAACAAAAGTGCATGATAGAGATGCCATTTCAGACCATGTTCCTATGAAACTTACTGTTTTATTTAATATAGACCGAAATACATTTTTAAATGGTCCTTGAATCTTTCTTTGCTGAATAATAAGGAATTTGTTAACCAGATGGGACAGGAAATGGCTGAAAAGTTGTTATTTTTTTCATATTAACAGGGACTTGGCCATAGTACTACCAATTGTATGTAATATTATTAGATCATCTATTCGGGTCATACTTTTTGTTGTGCATACTTTCTATTAAAAATATATAGTTAATGTTACATTTTAGAGGAGATGGACAAATAATTTCTATCCCTGCCAGTCATGATATTTTGTGATAAATGTGAACTATGTTTATTGTATTATGTATTTATGCTTCCCAAACAGGATTTTTCCTACGTTGCACAAGGCAACAATATTGGAGGGGGAAAGAGAAAGTTAGTGAGTTCATCTGTTAGCTTGATAGATTTGTATAGTCATCCATTTCAAGTAAATAATTCTGAGAAGCTTACAACATAAAATAATAAAAACATTTAAAAACATAAAATCCATAGCAGGTGAGAATCATAAACAACCAGCAACAAGGAACATAACCAGGATATAGGCTGGAGAAGCTGACAGGAAATTGGAAATTGCCCCTGCTTCCACTGATTTTTTTTTGCCAGCCCATTGTCATTATAATCCCATTGATGTGGAGAGAATTAAGTCTGTGGTTATCTTTCACAGAACCTTGAGACAGTTAACCTTATTGCCTCCTGTCCAGAATTTATAATTCAGAATTTTTAAAATTAATGTAGACCTGTTTTGGTCTTTACTGTTCAGTAAGCTATTTTTGTTCATTTGTTTGCATCCCATTTTTCCTACAGGAGCTCAGGGTAATTTATATAGCACTTCTTCCTCCAATTTAGTTAGTAGCTTTAAAGTAAATTCTAAGGTTGCTGGACTGGTTATTCTTTATTTAAAATATATTATCTTAGGTCTCTTATAAGCTGATCCCATATAATGTTCTATGCAGAATGTAGGATTATAGGACTAGGTGCAATTGTTGCTCAATAATTATTTACTAACTTATGTCAGAAGGAAAAAGAAGAGAACAACCAACAACAAAGTGGGTAGATTCAGCTACAATGGAGATGAGCGCATCCATTGGGAGACCTGAAGGACCAAGTTAGGGAGAGATCATCATGGAGAAAACCATTTCATTCAGTTACTTTTATTATTGGTGACCATGATTTTGTCAAAATTATTGTAACTCTTGTATATCTCAATTGACTTTCCTTATTCTATTATTATTGGCCACGGTTTCATTGAAATTAACTTTTGTATTTGTTGAATTGTGCTGTGAGTTGTCCTGAGGCAAGTTTGTGGTGGCGAGTTGTCCCATTCTGATTCATTTGTCCTTATACGTTTTTCCCAAAAGCCATGTTTTCACAGCTCTTCAGAAGCAAACTAAGACAAAAAGGCCTGAATATTCAGGGGGTTTGCTGTTCCACCAGAGGAGGGCCCAGCAATGACATTCCTTGGTGAAAGGACCTTCAACAAACCTTCTCTCTCTGATCTTGCTCGATAGACAGATTCAATATTTTTAAAAAGGTGGTCTCAAAGATATCTAGGCCCTAAGTCATGCAGATCGTTAAATGTAACCATTAGCACATTGAATTGCACCTGGAAAATACATGGAAATCAGAGTAGTTCTCATAATAATAGTGTTAGATCAATGAACCTCCTGGCATCCATAAATATTGTACCTTATTCCTCAAGGGAAGCTCCATGAAGAATGAATTACAATAGTCCAGGCACATGTGATAAGGGCACAGTTCACTATTTACAACACCTCTTGTTCCAGATGTAACTGTGCAAATATCATCCTATAGTCCTACCTGTAGCACCATATTTTAACTGATTCCAAAATGAAGACAATATTTATTTGCATATGCATACCGGTGCATATGTTTCTACTACTTATTTGTACGTATATCTGTACAAATATATACACATAAAACCACCATATTTATTTAGTGATTCTCACAAAGATCTTTAAAAACTAGAAAAATATTTTAGTCAGCTTGGGAGATACATTCACAGGGTTAACGTGTAAACAACCACAAATAAATAACAGACTATTTTGCACGTTCTTTTACTCCAAAACCCTTTTTGAGTGTGGCATTCTAGTGAGCCATCTTATAAATGTTTATTCAGAAATGAACTTCACTGAACTAAATGGACTTCACCTTTGAATAAGATTATGGATGATTAGAGCCATTGCCTACAATCCTATAAATATTTTAAAATAAGTGCCATTGAACAAAATGAGTCTTTCTTCTAAATAAATAAGCTTAAGATAATATTGTGAGTTAATCTAATATTTCTTTATTACATGGTTCTATTATCTCTTACTAAAGGGAAATGAGGGTTTCTCAGTCTTAGTCATGCTTAAAGAAGGCTATTGAAATTAATTCAATTGCTCCAACTATTAAGACACAAATTGACTCAAGGATTGCAGTAGGCTTAGGCTTAAACCCTCTTTGGGCATTTGGGAAGGGCAAAAGTTGGGTGAAACAGATGGGGCCAGGCAGCCTTAAGCATCGGCACCCTTGTGATTTATGCATGGCAGTCCTCTAATGGAAATCATGCTACATTCTCCGAGAGAATTCTACCCACATTTGCTTAGAAATGCATTGGAACTTTTCTGGAAATCCAGATCCTATTTTATCAGAATCTACGAGCACAGGAAAGGTTTACAGTGGAGTACTTGGTGCTTTCTATGTGTGGTTGTTTGTTGCTGACATTTCATTACTCCAAAAGGTAGCATCCTCAGTGCAAGTGAGTGTGAACTTTGCTGCCTGCTTATATATAGTGTCTTGCCTTGCCAGTTTTTTAATGGGATAGTGATTTCCTTCTTGGAAATTGAATAGGCCTCCTTGAATTGCCTCCTTGCCTCCTTGAATAGGCAGATTGTTTTCTGCCAGTTTGTTTGCAGGGTGTTAATCCCCGTTTATCTGCATGTTGGCTTCTGGAGAGGATGTGTTCTAGACTTTTCGTTTCTTTCTTAGGTTTTTTTTTATTGTCTCTTTTTAATGGTAGGTAAATGTGGCTTATTTCTATGATAATTGATTTATCTGAATGCTAAGCTTTCAGGAATTCTCTAGCATTTTGGGGTTTGTTTGCATCTAAAATGCTGTTAAAAATGTGGTTAAATCTGTCCATGTGTTGTGATATTAAGGAGTTTTCATCAGGTCATTTCACTGCCACAGTATTTGGTGTTCATGCATGCACAGTGCCAGTTCTCTGCCTGTCTATCCTACATAATGGTTGTTATGGTCCTTGTATTATACCTTGTGGGATGTAGATGACTCCTGTTTTTTCTCCTCGGCTTGAGTCTTGTGGTTCACTTAAAATGTTTTGGAGGGTTTGGAGACTAAAACTGGGAGAAGCAGGGATGAGACTCAATATGCTGGCCCATAATCCAATTTTCTTTGGTCACACTTATCCCCCCCATTCTGTGTCATAATTTTTTGCACTCTAAATCCCTCTGGAGGAAATTCTTGGTTTTATTTTTGTGAAAACCAGCCTGTGTATTTTTTTAGAATCGAGGGAGAAAACCGTTTTCTGGATTTGTAAACTTATATGTGATAGTGAATGGCATACTAAGCAAGAAATAGTTACAACTATGTTTGAGAGCATGTGGGAAATACCTTTCTTTAGAAAAACACATTATTATAAATAAAATAATTTTATATATTTATATCCTATGCAGATTGTATTAGTTTTATCCATATAATATAACTTGTTTGAAATTAGCTATCCTATTTAAATAACAATGCTTATGGATGTATTAATAGATTAGGCTGGCCCAATTAGATCACACAGAGTGCACTTATGCTTTTTTTTTTCCCCAGAACAATCCCACTACAGGTAAAAGCCCTTCCTCACTTAACTATTCAACACAGCCTTTCTGAAGCATGAAAGCACATCTGTTCCAGTTACAGCAGAATATAGATGAATACATATGATTTTCTTCCCTGTAACATCAAATCAAAATAAGGCTTGCAGGGAACATGGCATGTCTCCATAATGAATATCCATGTCTTGAGATAGCATCCAATCTGACTCAAGAGGAGCAGGAAAATAGGAGTATTTTTGCTAAAGTAATTCTATTTTTCTCTGCTATTTTCATTTTTTATATGTAGTTGGGATACTAATGTTTCTTTGAAATTGATATTGTCTGTGACTCAAATGCTCTAATGAATGACTCATGAGTACTGTGAATAGATATCAGAGGGTCAATTTGGAGCTAGAAGGATCCTTGCAGGAAACAGATGGTGTAGAAATCCATAGTCGGTTCTTGCCCTTTCCAAAGATGCCTTCCACTTTTAGAGTTAAATTAATCTTTAAATATTCCTTTGATACTGCAATTTATTTCTGACAGTTGTAAAGAGGAGACAGTTCCAAAAACTAGGAATATAACAACATTCTTGTTTGGAATAATGTGAACCTGCAAGATAAGACTGGAGGTTTCTAAGTACCCAGAGCTTTTGGACATTATAATAGGTTTATTGTAATTGTGTGGAAATAGCACCTTACATTTTACAGATATAGAAGGGAGGGATGGTAAGTTTCACTGATGGAAGGACATATTTGCAACATAATATGCCTAAAACAAAGGAATGGCATGAGATCACTATTCATTAACCTTTCCTTCCTTCCTTGCGATATGGGTATTGGGTTAAGGCACCACATTAGAACCCAGGAGATTGTGAGTTCTAGTCCCACTTTAGGCATGAAAGCTGCCTGGGTGTCTTTGGGCCAATCACTCTCTCTCTCTCTCTCAGCCCAACTCACTGTAGGTTGTTGTAGGGAAAATAGGAGGAATAAGATATATTGGATATGTTTGCTGCCTTGAATTATTTTTAAAAAATAATAAAGACAGGATACAAATAAATAGATAGATAAAATTCCATGCCCCACCCTCCAAACTTCATGTACCAGCTACCCCACATTTTTGTAGAAGATTGGCTACATAGAAGGGAAACAGGAACACATTGTGTCAGATATCTGCATTCCACTGATCAAGGAGAATTTTTGGATATAACCCATATTTTTTCTTGCAACAGAGAATTACAAAACTAAACCTCCTAACAGAATTTCAGTTTCCACATGTTGCAGCCAATATGACCGATGGTCAGGGAATATGGGGAATGGGGTTATAATCCAAAATGTCTCAAGGACAGCAGTTTGGTTACATCTGCTATATACTTTCCTTTCATAGTGTCCTAGGAAAACAAATTAGGATAGGATAGGATAGGATAGGATAGGATAGGATAGTTTGAGACAACTCGCCACAGCCAACTCACCATGGGACAACTCACCACAGGACAATTTAACAATTCAATTTAATTATTAAAAATAAATTAAAAATTATTTTATTTTTTGTCATTCGCATTTCATTCTTTCCCTCCTTTTGCACCCTTTCTTTAATAATTCTGTTCCACCATTTCTTTGATATTAGTGTAACTCTTGTCCTGCATCAAGTTGTCCCGCAGTGAGCTGGCCATGAAGAGCTGGCCATGGTGAGTTGGCCGCAGCGAGTTGGCTGTGGTGAGTTGTCATAGACCCAATAGGCTAGGGTAGGCCTAGACTAGCACAGAACAGAATGGAATAATGCAGAAGGATAACCTTTCTGTTTCAGCTTAGCAAATCTTCCGTTTGATGTCCCTGCTCTTCTTTCCTTTTTCAGGGTATAAAAATGCTGGTTTTGTTCACATTCACATTGTCTGATGATTTCTGCATCTCTTGCCCCAAATGACTCCCAATTTGTATCCAGGATTCAAATTAGCCATGCGAGGAAGAGATTGCACGGAGAAGCCCCTAGAAAGAAATAACCATGAATGCTTCTTTCTCTCTTTTGCTTCTTTTCCAGTTTTCTGGAGAAGTGATTGCCAAGGAACGTGGAAATAAATCACAAACCAGCACAGAATTAAAGCCAGAGACATCTGCACATGAAAATGGAGCACAAATGTCACTGACATTTCTTTATGAATGCCTATTTTAGTCCAATATCCATAATTTTCAGCTGGTCAGAATAATTGTTAAATAGTGTCATCAAGGGTGTTTACACGAAATATCTCAACTACTGAGTCATTTTCTTATTTAGTTGAACTATTTTTACATGATTTTTTTCAAGGCAAAAGCCTCCTTGAAGCTGTCTACAAGATATATATTTAAACGCAAGTGACTAAAACAGCAACAAAGGAAATAACAGCCACATTAAAAGCTAAATTTAAAGAATAAAATGAATACACATTTCAAGAAAAAGCAAAGCAGTCATACACTTAATGTCTATTTTAAGGCCTCCAAGGAAGTAGAGAATTCCCTCTACCTCCTAGCAGAGAATTCCCTAAAGATGGGGCCATCACAGAAAGAGGCTCTATCTTTGTTTAACTGCTGATCTAACAGATTTTGCCAACACTAATCAGGCCTTCTATGGTCATTGGGTACAGATAGATTACTTCATGAATACAGGATCCCTTTATTAATCTGATTCCGAGATCTTGTTGCTGTTTGTAGTCATCAGCACTTCATCCTGGGGTCAAATAGCCAATCAGCGCAGCCAATATAGAATTGGCCTTTCATCAAGGCCTGGTTTCAGGCGGAATCGAAGTTCAGAAGCTGAACATATACATATAGAACAGGGGTGGAGAACTATGGCCCTTTTACAATCTGTGAACTTCAACTCCCAGAATTCGGAAGGATGCAGTGATACATTTTCATTAAATTACATTTCCAACCATTGTTTCTTGTCTTGCCTTTTGGTGCTTTGGAAAATAGTTTGAATCTCTCATTTTTGTAGGAGCCCCTCAAACATTGGAATAGTGCTTGTTCATCTTTTCTTTTCTTTTTTCTTTTTTTAATATAGATTTTTTCTTTTATTTTTAATACAAACAATCCATCTTCCATTACACAATGTGTCAACTGGATACAAATATCTTGTGTGATAACAATTAAAGTTGCAACCATATTCTTTGCATTAGTATTGATTATCTACTTTTATCTTATTACTAAATATATATGGTATATCAATCATTATAACAATCATCATCTTAACATATTTAATTCTATTAATATATTTTCTATATTTCACTAATATTCTTTTATTTCTAGCTTTCATATTTATTTTCTAACCATCGGTAAAATAGTTCCCATATCATATAGTATTCAATTTGTTCCTTCTCGTTAATTACAAGTGTTAATCTATTCATTTCTGCACATTCTAATATTTTCCTGATCACGTTCTCATCTGTAGAAATCTCTTCACTTTTCCAATTTTGTGCAAATACAATCCTAGCCACAGTTAATACGTGAATAATTAAATATACATTCGCTTTACTTTACATAAAATCCCCAACAAAAATATTTCAGGTTTTAAATCAATATGCTGTTGTATCATCTTTTCCAGCCACATATGTATTT
>JANHFL010002802.1:197161-207635 GCA_032468155.1 Oxyrhabdium leporinum | reverse complement strand
TGTTTTAAATAAAAGCTGTGAACCGCCCCGAGTCTTCGGAATGGGGCGGTATATAAATACAAAAATAAAAAAATAAATAAAAACATAATCAATGTTGGAACACTGCAACTAAATGCAGAGAAGATGACTAAACGTCTAGGGAGTAAAACATATGAAGAATGAATAGTTACAGGATTTGGGTATGGCTACTCTAGAGAAAAGAAAAACTAAGGGTGACATGATAGCAGTCTTCCAGTATTTGAGGGGCTGCCACAAAGAAGAGGTGTTCAACCTATTCTCCAAAGCACCAGAGGGCAAGACAAGAGACAATGGATGGAAACTAATCAAGGACAGAAGCAACCTGGAATTAAGGAGAACTTTCCTAACAGTGAGAACAATTAACCAGTGAAACTGCTTGCCCCCAGTAGGTTGTAGGTGCTACATGACTGGAGGGTTTTAAAAAGAGACTGGACAGCCACTTGTATGAAATGGTATAGGGTCTCCTGCTTGATCAAGGAGTTGGACTAGAAGACCTCGAAAGTCCCTTCCAGCTCTACTCTGAACTGAAATTGAAAATTGCAAACCACTCCCTAAAGTCACTTGGTTAGATTATTACTGGGCTGTGAGACTCCTTACACAAATGAATTTTTCTTAGTTTCTCTTTTCTTTAGATTGCCCTGAAAAATCATTGTCAAAAGAAAGTTGGACCAATGGTCTTGAAAAACACAAACGGAAAATGTAAAAAATGATGCAGCCTTGGGAGGATGGCTGAAACAGAACACAAATGCTACAGCTTTCAGCGTAAGTTACACAGTGGCACCTAGTGGTTAAATGAAATCCACAAATAAATAGTTCTAACAGACATGAAAATGTTCCCATCCAGCTTAAAATTAGTGATACAGAAATACTTTAATAATTTAATGTATTCAATTTAGGTGCCACCCAACTCTGGACAACTGTGGACAGTTCACAGTATAACTACAATAAAAATACAAAAGGGGGAGGCAAAAGGAAATATCTGCTGCACAGTCTCGTTTTAAATTATTTGTGGATAGCTTCAAATCAGTTTCACCTTGATTTGAAATCCTGAGATTCTTTAATGGCCCTTGCTTCTGAGATTTACTCAGCAAATTAATCAATCAATAGAGCTGGACGGGATCTTGGAAATCATCTACTTCAACCCCCTGCTCAAGCAGGAGACCCTGTACCCTTTCAGGCAAGAGGCTGTCCAGTCTCTTCTTAAAAACCTCCAGTGATGAAGCACCCATAACATCTGAAGGCAAAGCCGTTCCACTGGTTAATTACTGTATTATGATGGATGGCTGCAGTCCACCAGATATTTAGACCGGTTGTGGCACTTTTATCCACCTATCAAATCTTTCCCAAGGACCTGAGATAGGCAGAAGTTGGTCTCTGATGATGCTAAAGGTATCGTTGAGCGTTCCAAGTAAAGCTGCCTTTTGCACACGACTGATGGTTATTTCAGCAATGCTGATGGTGTTCAAGTGGTGTTTTGGAACTGTACCCAAGGCACCTATTACTATTGGTACTGCCTTTGCTTTCCTTTGCCACAGTCGTTCTACTTCTATTTGCAGGTCTTTGTATTTTGGGACTTATTTATTTTTTTCCAGTTCTTTCTCTTCTATTCCACTCTCAAGAAATACTGCAGCATTTTTTGTTTTTCTTATCAACAATTGTTTTGGTTGTTTTTTTTTCAAGAAGAGATTGGACAACCATTTGTCTGAAATGGTAAAAGGCAGGGCTGTCAAACTCCTGGCCCAAGGGAGGCACTGGCCACGCCCAGGCCCAGTTTAGCGAAGGGGAACAAAGTCCCGATACGTCACGTGACGCCGCTGTGACGCTGCGAGTTTGACACCCCTGGTATAGGGCCTTCCGCTTGAGAAAGGGGTTGGACTAAAAGACCTCCAAGGTCCCTTCCAACTCTGTTGTTCTACTATTCTTTTTAGCCATATTATGATGCTGTAAAAATGAAAATTATGCTGTTGGTTTTTGAAGATGTAAAAACAACAAACACCAAATAAGCCTATTCAGGAGATGTTGGTTGAATATGCTAATAATAGCAACCCAGTACAAAATTAGACCAAGGCACATCAATGTATTCTCATGCACGTCTCTCTGCTTTTGACTGTAACATTTTATTGCAAGTGTCAATGGCCCAGTGCTTGACAATGAAGAGAGCATCCAGCTGCAGTGAAGGATGGAGTTTCTATATTTTTGATAGCTGTAAGGAGAGAAATATGTCATTTTCTATAGAAATGTCAAGGCCTGTCTGTGCTTCAGAAATGATTTGGAACAAGGGTTTTGGATGCTTTTGTATGTGCAAGTTTTATACCACTCCACTCGTTAATAAAAACAGGTTAAGTGGTTTCAGGTTCTGCGTAAGTCTGAGAAATGCTGTTACTTCAAAGAGTCTGCAGATTAAGGACACCATGACTCTTAAACAGCAGCTTTTATTTTTCAGCCTTGCAGAAAATCCTAAAAATGATGGTCCCAGGGGTTCTTTTTTCAAGAGGCAACTGGACTTTCTGGCACCAGAAAGTCCAGCTGCCTCTTGAAAAAAAAAGCATTTTTGGGACAACCCTGACCTGCATGACTGAGAATCTCCATAGACATCTAAAAATGATGGGGTTTCTCTTCAGAATGGTAGGCTGTGGTCTTCTTAAAACATGAGCCCAGGAAAAAGCAGCTTCTTTAAGGTGTAGCTAATAGATGGAAGGTATACACCTAGACCTCAATTCTCCTTTTATCTTTTGAATAACAATTGTTCCTTACTCAATAGCAGAGAAGTCTTTACCCATATTCCTCTGAAACATGTTCGAAGTAGGCAGAATCTTACAAATGTTCTTACATAAAAACCTTCCTCGGTTGAAGACTCTGTTCCATGATTTAGAAGTGCTTTCTCAGATTGGGAAGTAACTAACCTGCAGTGTTAAAGGAACATGGCAATTCCAGGGTTATGGGTTTAATTTTATATTTTTTTTTAAATCCTACTACTGCAAAATTTTGTTTATTAGATCATTTTAGTCTAGGCTGTCTCTCTGCTTTAACAATTTTAGCTGTTTGTATATTTTTCTAGTTTTGTACACCACCCAGAATCCATTGAAGTTGGGCAAACCAAGAACACTTCCACTAACGTTGATAGAACAAGCCACTAAGTGTGTGTGTGTGTGTGTGTGTACACACACACACACACATATTATCATATTAACAAGGAATTGTGACTTTCTATAGTTTAACACCCTGAAAAAGAACATGTCTTACATTCCCACTTGGGTATGGACACCCAACAGCTAATGGTATTTCCCATTCTGCATTGCTCTGCCTGCCACACACTTCTTGCTTTGAGCCAGTGTTGTAACACAAGAAGTCTGTCTTTGCTGCTGCTAACACCTGGTGTTGTTGAAAAGAAGCCAGATGGTTTTAACTCCAGGCTCATGTGATTGATGATCCCTTCTTTTGTCTCGCATAGTAACCGTCTCCCACACTTTGGATGCAGATGTCGTTGTAGCTGTTTAAAAGGCCCCCCTTTTATTCTTCCTATTTGGCTAGCGAAACCAATACAGCAGTCCTGAAAGACTGAGGAACGGAAAGCACTTTCCTCTCACCTAGATACAACTGGGATGAATTAAACGTGGTATCTGCTTTTTTAGAAATGACAGGCTCTGGGATTTTTAAAACCTTGGGAGCCAAGTCACAGGAACAGCTGGCAAATGCTCTGTGGAGCAAATATCACGGCCAAACAAGTAATGAAGCCTGGCTGACTCAAATCTCTTTTCAGATTTTTACTTACTTGGCAATGGAAAATCTTGGATTAGGATGAAGTAAAGTTCATGAACAGTCAAATTAAGTCATCCTGTTGGCTTGAGCTTAGCTGACTCTATGGCTATTTCTTGTGTTTATTTATTTTTCCTGGCAAGTTAACTGTGCTTCGGTAATGAACAGCACCCAGTTTTTCTGAGATACTACGAAGCCCGTCTGTCTGCATTGTTTTGAAAAATATGAAGCTTGATAATGTCTATGATTGCATCTTTTGTAAAAAAAAAAATCAAAGCACGTTGAAAACAAGCCTTTCCCAATCTGGTCTGGGAGTTCTGGAAGCTGTAATCATATTATCCCTTTTATGATTTATGTTGATCGCTTTAGTATCCTGTGACTATCACTGAGTATTGTATCTATGATTTATGATGATTGTTATTTTATGATTAGGTTTATCACTTGTTGCTTGTATGTACACTGAGAGCTTATGCCCCAGAAAGGAATTCCTTGGGTGCGTCCAATCACACTTGCCCAATAAAGAATTCGATAATCAGGGACACGAACGATGTTGGGAAGGTCACAAATGACGATCACGTGAACCTGGGATGCTACAATCATTGTAAATACACGTTGGTTGTCAAGCCCCTAAATTTGATCATGTGTGTGCAGAGGTGGCAAAGGTTGATTGACACAGCATTTTGATTTTGTCATCTTTACCTAAGAGATCAGCTTTACTGTAGGGAGAATAGAGGTTATGTTGCTATCTTGATATAACAACAGGGAGGAAGTTACTTTTTCTTTCCTGTTTTCTTTCCTTTCCTTTTTTCACGCCTCTTCCATTTTTCTTTTTTTCTGCAGTTTGTATTGACTTTTGTCCTTAGCAAAGTTTTTCAGAAGAAGGGATTTGCTGTTGCCCTCCTTCCTAGGGCTGAAAGCGGCTAGCTGAAGGTCACCCAGCTGGCTTCACATCTAAGGCAAAACTAGAACTCACAGTCTCCTAGTTTCCAGCCTCGATGCCTTATCCACAATACTAAGTTGGCTCTCAGAATTGGAAGGTAGAGCTAACCCAATCCGATACCATTCCAGCTTTCAGAGTTCTTTTTGAAGGGGAAAGGAGGTTTAAAAAGAGAGAGAGAGAAAAAACTTGAACTGTTATAATCCATTTACTTTTTTTGATCCCCAAAGAAAATACTCCCCTTTTGAAGGTTCTGGCAGACAAAAGGCAAAAGACAGGTTGCATTTAGAAAATACTACATAACCCAAACGTCTTGCTTGCAAGCCTTGATCATAGCCAGAGAAAATGGATTTCCTGAATCAATAAATAGGCACTTGTCAACAACATGGAGCTGACTTTTAGACTTTTAAAACACCTTAACCTCAGGCCGTGGAGAACTTCAGACAGCTCCTGCCTCTCCCATTCCTCCATTATGCCCCGGTGAGAGCTGCCAGTGAATTAAGAGGAATCCCCCTCCCTGCTTTTACTGTCGTTGCTGTTGCCTGTGTTAACTTAACCGATCAATCATTCTGCTAAAAGCTACTTGGATAAAGGGGCACCGAGGATGCGGTCAAAGCATCCCATTAATATTGTACACGTTTCTGGAATAGAAAAAAAAGGCCAAAGAGGCAGCTCCCCTGGAATAGGGGAAGGTTGATACAAGGAGAAGCACCAAAAAAAATCAAACAATTTCAAGATTCCTCTACCAGAGAAGTGAACCAATGGTGCAGTGTGATCAACCCCCAAAATGAGTTGCTTCATGCCCACTTTGCTGGTTCCGTCTGCATTAGACAGGCCGTAAAATCAGGACGGTGTTCCTTCTTCTGATATTCATTTCCAGTTCTTTCTTTCTCACGGGCATAATGTTTAAAATAGGAAACTTAAGCTGGGGACCCAAGCCAGCTAGAGCTACGATGCAACCCTGAAGATGGTTACTGATGGCTCAGGAACTTGTGAATAGACATAGTTAGGACTACAGAATCAAATGTTGTGACTGAGCCCAAGCAGACTTTCATTCTGTGCTTAACCTTTCCTACCAACCTCCAGAGACATTGTAAAGAGCTTAGCTTGGGCTGAAATTTGTTTGGTGTGCATCTTTGGAAATCACACGCCACACACGTGATATTTTCCAATGGACTGAATTTATTACAATATATTTATTTGCATTTTGTTGACCATCAAAATGAAGTTATCTTTTTTTATAGAGTCACAACACTACTGCATATATGTATAGAGAAAATACTTTCCCCAAATATATCCCTTAATAATTCTCCCACTTGTCCTCAAATTCCATCACTATTATTTGAAGTTCAACATATGGAACTAAATAGCCATAAAATGTATCAAAATAAACAGGGATCCACCTTGCATATTCTACTTTAAGATGTGGGAAACAGTATAAACAGAGCATATACTGGCTTTCTATTTAGGAAAAGGTATCTTTTCTGTAACAGAAAACCATCAGTACACCAGAAGTAAAGAGGGTCTCTTTTTTTTTCTTTCACAGAAAGAACTAATTCATCCATTCCTTGTTTATTGTGCAAATTCAACAATGCCATTTTAATGTATGCAGAACTACCTGGCCCAATTAAAAACTATTTAGAAACCGTATCTGCAGCTATCTCTAAGTTTTTAACAATAAAGCTTGAAAATGCTTTAAAAAAATATCCCTCCCCAACCAATGCCACTAATATCAGCTGCAATCCTCTCGGCAACTACATTCAACACACTACAATAGCATTTCTAATAAAACATAGCCAAGTTTTTAAAAAAAATAAATTTGTTGCCAAGCACATTAAAATCAACAAATAAGAATAAAACAAATTTGCTAAGGTTTCTCAAGTGATTTCACATTTTCCTATAGAAATCCAGAGTTTGCCTCAAGTACCGTATTAACACAGTAGAGTTCCATGTGGGGGGATCATGACAGACCCACCCAAGAATTCCCACTTTAACCTTGGTGACCCAGTCCAATTCCTGAAAATATGTCGTTGGTTTATGAACAATTCCTTAAAATGAAGCCTCTGCACGTACCAAGTAGTGAATCCCACTGATTTCTAACTGTGTTCTTGTAATTTAAGTAAATGGGAATGAAACCTGTTTCAATTGGACTGGGCAGAGTTTTAGGTTCAATACCCCCCACATGTGTTCAGAGCAAAACAGGAGGGAGAACATCTGTCCGCGACTGTAAAGCAGCGGCACCAAAGCAAGATTCCAGGCGCTACACAACACTTGTTTAACCTTAGCTGGATCGCGCACATTTTGTTCTGAGAAATCAAATACAAATTCCAACTGGGAAAACACGAGTCCTGGCTGCAATGTGCGTAAGAGAGAGGAATAAGCAAGAGAAGCATTCTGCAATAAAAGATACGTGCCCCAAAAGTGATAATATCGAAACACGTGTTTTTCATGGCTTTCGGGTTATTAAATGTAGCTCAATACAAAATTGTGTCCTTGGACCTGAGAAATAGATTTCATGTTGTTCAACTAGTAATTTGGTAACATCAAAGACCTTAAAATTATGCTGGTTTTGGATCAGTACCTGTATTTCTTTATGTACCCGTGATATTGCCCATATATAGGAATCAATGTACATTCAGAAATAATTGGGGGGAGAGGGGGGGGACACTTTACTAATCTCAGCAAGTCCAATCGTACTACTTACAAGCATATAGGATGATACAGACAAGGAAAATGACAAAATCCCATTCAAGGGAATGAAATGGAATGTGTGATCTAGTCCAGGGGTCCCCAATCCCCAATCCGTAGATCTACACCGGTCCACAGCATGTCATTAACCGGGCCGCGCAAACCAGCAAAGCCCCATCCACAGGATGCAGGTAGCACGTGAAACCACGCCTCCTCCGGTCCACGGAAAAACCTCCCTCCACGGAACCGGTCCCTGGTGCCCAAAAGGTTGGGGGGGCGCTGATCTAGTCCTACGCATCCAATTCCATCTTTATCAATTACCTGCTGAAAAGGGTACTAAGAATGGCCACTACAAATTACTTTCATTTGATTGACTGGATCTTCATCATCAATTTAGACCGGAGACATAATATTTTAGTCCTATTTTTTGCTGTTGTTGTTGTTGTTTTGCAATTACAAGCAACAGGCATTAGAGATGTTTCATCTCCTTAACAGATATCAATGCCCTAATTCAGGGGTCCCCAACACCTCCAGTCCATGGACCGGCACCGGGTTGCAGCATGTCAGAAACCAGGCCACACAAACAAGCAAAGCCCCATCCATGGGATGAAGACAGCATGTGAAACAACGCTCCCTCCGGTCCACGGAAAAACCTCTCTCCACGCAACTGGTCGCTGGTGGCCAAAAGGTTGGGGGCCGCTGCCCTAATTTATCTATTGGAATACAAAAGAGCACGCACGCTTGTATGCCTGTTGAAGCAAAACAACATGTGGAAACTTGGCTGTGCACACATAATTCCCCTTTAATTTTAACCGCTTGGGCTTTAGAGACGGGAGGGTGTTTTGTTTTTTTTCCCAAAAAGCTGAACCACAGAGTTTGAAAGAGAAAAAGGAATTCAAATCTCAACCCCATTTCTCCTTCCCTATCAAGCAAGTGATTTGGGGGCTTGAGCAGTTTTGGTTTCACATGCTCCTTTGGCCTTTGTATTTATTTTACATATTTATTTTACATATGTTGCTTTGGACTGCCGAGAACAGTAGTCAGAGGAAGCAGTGATACTGCTTCAGAAAGGGTTGTGTATTCACAAAAAAGTTAACAGCACAGAAGGAATTAAACGGCAACCTAAAAGCAATTTCTAGCTGGGCCATGGCTATCGTCACCGACAATCCTGATTTGAATCGATCTTCAATCCGAAGATTGTAAATTGAGAACAGAACCTACAGCATACGATTTAATCACGTGGGCTGTCATATAGGATGAACATTGCAAATTTTAGACACAATTAACGTATGATGAAATCCAACCGTACTGGTAGGGCTTATTTCTGAGTAGGTGTATCAGATGCAGCAATAAAGCTAATGGGATAATTATTTGGCGGAATGTGAAATTAATTCACTAAATATAAAGAGTGACAAGCTATGATACTGAATGTAACTTTCACCATCAGTGGCAAACGCACCACTGATTTAATGGCAAACAAATTTCCTTACTTTAAAATTGGCTTGCAGCTTTGGATCCTAAATCCGGTTAAAGGCAGAGGTTACTAACACAGCAATCCATTATATTTTTTTCAGAAGTTAGGCCCAATGACTTTATTGGGACTTCCAAGTAATTATTTATGGGAAAACATCTAGGTCAAGTTAGTGAAAATAATTTAACTTTATTATAATTAACTTTAGCTGGATTTGGCCACTGGATTTGGGAGCTGCTAAAGTGCGATTATGAAAACACAAATAGACAGAATTCTAAGTTCCCCTTTAAAAGAAGCAGAATTTATATAATGGCAAGTGAGGTATATTTAAAATTTATATAAGAAGGATTCCAAACAATTTCTTCTAAGGGGTATTATTTACTCAGAGGTCAGCAAGGGAAAAATACTAGAATTAATTGCAACACAGTGAGAAAGATATTTTAACTTATCTTCTAACCATCTCAACAGCATTAATTTTGCCCAGTCTCTAATTTTGAAAAACATTTACAGGCCTCAGCCTGCTGCCTTTATGTCTCGTCTTAAACTGATTACATAGCAACCTTCCAATAAATATTAAAAGGAAATTGTTAAATAAAAGCAAGGATTTTCTTTTTTTTTTTTGAAGATTTCATATACAGTATAAACAATGGAAATCTGCATTTTAAAGAAGGCCAGCAACTTGTAAAAAGCAGCTTCTCTCAAAAGCAATCTAAAATATTCATTATAATGTTGAATCTCAAGACAGTCAAATGTAAAAAAAAAAAAAGGAAGATAATGATTTCTCCTAATTGTATCGAGAAAAAAAATGAAATGTAAAGGAAAAACTCTCAGTAATGGCTGTCTATAATGTAAGACACCCCAAATCATACTAATCTCAAAATTGTGTGGTAAAATAAAAAAAAAAAATACCCAAAGAGAAATCTTCAGAGGATTTAAAATCAGCCAACTCCTTCACACCTCACATCTAATTCACATAGTGCAAATAAAATATGCTGAACCAGCAACAAAGCAATTGAAGAAAGTTCACTCCAAATACTTCCAGACATGTTTGCCTTGCAATTGGAAGCAGAAACCTTTGCATACTATTAGGTTAGATGGGAAGAGCACGCTTCTATTTAAATGGCCTCACTCTTCATGGAAACCAGGAAAGGCAGAGGACTCTGCTGCCAAGTATCCTTCTAAGACACACTATTTGACAAGCATGTATCATAGTAGTAAACTCTAGCTATGACCATAAAAATATTGCACTGTGGGACCTCTGGCGGGCCCAAACCTTCCAGCAAGATTAAGACAAAACACAGTGTACGGTAACTTCGGTAGCAGGCTCCAGGTTTTGTTTGGTAAAATATGGCCTAAACTTAATAGAGCCAACTAGTCGCATGCAAATGAGAATCGAAGCGCATTCAATTCCTTAAAAGAAAAAAAAAGATTTTCATCGTGACGATGAAATTGAAAGAACAATTTGGCAACATTGACAGAATTGGAGGTCAGAATCATACCCCTATCAATACAAACTAGTACAGTGCTAGCGACCACAGCCGTGCTGCGTTATGCTTATCGATCGACTGAATTTTGTTCACTTGATCTGAACGTATTTCGTTCAT
>JANHFL010002802.1:169012-181802 GCA_032468155.1 Oxyrhabdium leporinum | reverse complement strand
GACTTTGCTGGAGAGGAAATCCCTTTAACCTAAATAAAAGGGGTTTTATCGGGACGAGGAGTCTGCTTCATGATCTTGGGAAGCCTAGTCAGAACACTAGCAAATAGCAATAGCACACAGACTTATATACCGCTTTACAGCCCTCTCTAAGCAGTTTATAGTCAGCATCTTGCCCACAACAATCTGGGTCCTCATTTAATCGACCTCGGAAGGATGGAAGGCCGAGTTAACCTTGAGCCTGGTGAGATTCAAACTACCGAACTGCTGGCAGCCGGCAGTGAGCAGAAGTAGCCAGCAGTGCTGCATTCTAACCACTGTGCCACCGCGGCTCTTAAATGAGAATTGACCATTTCTTGCAGCTTATTTCTATAGTTCATACAATCAGGAAGTTCCATCTAGCCTATCTTCCTACTTGTACACTTTTATACATATATATTTTTAACTAATTGGCTTTGGCCTTGCCCTTTAATGCTATAGAATGTAACTCTACTCCTTCTGTGTAACAGCTTTTCAAATTTTGACGACTACTATCCTATCTTCTCTTAGACATCTTTTTGGCAGGTTAAACATAACCTTTAACCTGCTCAAGTGGCTTGTTTTCTGAACTATTTACTAATCTTGGTGGCTTCCCTCTTAACTCACTCCAATTTGCCACTGTCCTTTTTGAATTATTGTGAACAAAGCTGAACACAGTAGTCTATAGGGAGTCAAACCAAGGCAATTACTCCCAATGATCTGGACTCTATAGTCTTGCGAATCACTCCTGTGTAGCATTTGCCTTTTTAGCAGCTGCATCACACTGCTGGCTTGAAGGTGACCAGATCCCTTTCATATGAATTATTGTAAGTCCTACAGATAGTCCTTATTTAACAACCTGAATTGGGACTGGAACGTTTCTTCATTAAGTGAAGCAGTCATTACATATAACCTCACAATTGCACCACTTAACGATAGCAGTTCTAATACTCCTGGTTGCAGTCATTAGGCCAGGACTGTGCTGTTGTTAGGTGAAGATCCCATGCTTCTCCTGCCATGGCATGCCTGTCTCGGCTTCAACTCCCTGCAACCCAACTCTTCCCTTTTAGCAATAGCTATACCTCAACCTTGAACCTCACTGGCTCAAAGTTGACTCAGCTTTCCAAGATGGTTAAAATGCGGATCCAGATTGTTGGGGCAATATGTTGACTCTGTAAACCGCTGAAGAGAGGGCTGTAAAGAACGATGAAGCGGTATGTAAGTCTAAGTGCTATTGCTAAGAAGATGGCAAAGGTCAGCAGGGGCAGCAGAGGTGGTGGACTGCAGGGCATCTAAAAAGATAGAGATGCGGGGAGAGAATTGAAGCATATTCTGCAGACATAAATATGGGCAGAGTGCCAAGTGCCCAAATTTGGATTACATGATCACAAGGGTGCTGCAATGGTTGTAACTTCAAAAACTGGTCATAGCTGTAATTTTTTCAATGAATTTTGATCACTAAAGGAATGGTCATTAAGCTCTAGACCAGGGGTATCCAACTCGCGGCATCACGTGATGTATCAGGACTTTTTCCCCCTTCACTCAACCGGCTCGTGGGCCGGGAGTTTGATAGCCCTGCTATAGACTGTGCCTTCCATTTTCTTAGACAGGTGCAGAACCTTTAATTTCTCACTTTTAAGTTCCACTTTGTTAATATCAACCGATTGCTCAAGCCGCTCTAGATCTCTTCAAATCCGTTCTCTCAAGAATTCCTGTTTGTGGGGATTTATTTTTTATTTTTTTTTAACAAAACGCACACATTTTATTCTACTAAGCTGTACTCACTTGTTTCCAATCTTCACCACGAGGTTAGGGTCATCGATAATAGCTGGGTTGTCCACAAACTGCTGGTAAGAGACTTCTTGTTCTAAAAAGTTTTCTGTTTGGAAGGGAGCGGAAAAACCATGAATGAACCTCAAGTAACAGGTTAAAAGAGCGCTTGGAATATATTGTAGAAGTAGCCTCTTTAGGAAACCACAGAAGCATGAAAGCAGTTTCAGAGCCTGTAATCTCAGGTAGTCAGCAGAGCATAGCTTTAGGAGAAACAGAATATAAATTCCCATCAAAACCGAAGCAGAGAATGCTGCTTGAAGTAGATTCTACCCGCCTCGGTTCTATTTGTAGGAATTCCAGCAGATAAACTCACACCTTCAGCTTTAGGAATAGTCTGTCCCGACTAGTCTTGAGAAAACCTCAGACTGAATGTGGGGTTAGACTGAATCCCAGATCTGAATAAATTTGTGTACAAGCAATTATAAAACTGAAATATGAGCCTCCTTTGAAACGAAAGATACGTACATACAGGCTATGGCCAGTCATATGGCTTTGGCGATAAGACTCCTTGCAATGTATAATTAATTTCCTAATCTGAAACCAACTCATGGATGGTGGTTGCAACCAAACCTGCCTTCTACCTAGGTTGTGTTTTTATAGATTAATAAAAATAAATAAATTAAGTCACCTTGCACGTACTAATCTGAATCAACATGAATGATGCCCTTTAATATAGCACCGAAAACAATATTTACATCATGATTTAAGATTAGGGGCAAGAACCAAGATAAACCTCTTAGAGTAGCGTGTAAATTGCTAACTGATTAGTCACATCCTTCTGGTAGATGCATGGACAAGTCATGTGTAACTCAACCTGCAATAAACAACAGCTTTTCTACAGAGGTTCTGCAATCTCCTTGAACCTGTTTAACCAACTTCCTATCTTTTGTTTTATTCAGCTGGGCCAAACACAGACCCATTTTGTTTCTGCTTATATCACAAGCTCAAGCTCAAGTTTCTCCTTGCTGACCAGCACTTCAGGAGAGCTGCCTGCCTTTATTTGATCTAAATTTGATTAATTAGTTTGTCCTTATTTCTCTCATGGGAATGGTTTCCCAATCCATAGTTTGCGGTTTCTCAACAGCCAAGTTTCACAACTGATCTTACTAGAGGAAAGATCATTCCTTTAGCTCAGGGGTGTCAAACTCACGTCGTCATGGTGGCGTCATGTGACGTATCGGGGCTTTCCCCCCCCTTCACTAAACCGGCCATGGGCGTGGCCAGCGCATGACGCCTCCGGGCCATAGGCTGGGAGTTTGACAGCCCTGCTTTAGCTGTTCTGATGGTTGCCGTCATTGAAATGTCTTATGTTTCACCATTTTCTCCAAGTCTGCCTTTCCATTCCTATTTTATTTTGGTCCTCCAAACTCAGCTCTTCTCATATATTATAGATTCCTTAGAAAAACAAAACGTATTTCCAGCAGATTTACAAATCCAGCAGATTTATCAATCTGCTATAAGTCCGTTTTTGCTGTTGATAAACCAAAAGGTAAACTTCCTTCTTGGATTCTTTTGCTCCTTTCCTCTTATTTGGCTTATTTCTCTTTTAGAAAAAATCTCATCAGGCATTTCTCTTTCCACATGTGGGTCTATTTTTCCATGTAAGATGTTAAGTAAAAAAACTTCATTTAAGAAATCACTGCAATTGTTTGGTCATTTATACATTCGTTTGTATCCCTTCTCTGATTTAGTTATTATTCTGGTATGTTCCAGTATTTGAGCCAAATGAATACTGCTTCATATTTAAGTGCGCTTTTAGCGCTTAAAATGCCTATTCTGCAACTTTAAACCGCTCACTGGCATTTTAAGCGCTAAAAGCGCATTTAAATATGAAGCCATTTCATCTGCACTTACTTTCCTACTACCTGCCATGGATCATTTTTCCATTGAATAGCTTCCTGAGTGTATTCTTTTTAAAATATATATATTTCTGTCATTCTGAAATCTTAGCTATAAAAGGTATTGGTATAGTCCTTCCGTTTTCTTATAACTTCTTTAGCTTCTATTAGATTTCTTCTGTGTTTGCTCCTACATTAGCCACGCATTTCCTGTTTTTTCCTTGAACTTCTTAAAAACTTATCTCTTTTTCTTGATTTCTTTTAGTTGTTGACAAGGGATTGAATGTTTCTCTCGTTTTCTCCTGCTTCATGCCAGAAAAGTATATTTGGTTGCCATGTATCCTTCCAAGATTTTCATCCTTCATCTTTTTCTGGTTATTTAAATAGCTTTTTGCAATTTGGTTTTCACTATGTGTCTCAATTCCTTATATAGCTCTTCTAGTTCTCTTTCACGTATTGAATTCGTTCTATAAGTTGATTTTACATTCTAATTAACTGAATCAAATCTTATTCTCTCCAGTGGTCTAAATTTACTTTATGTAAACATGGCACCAATAGTTTATGGGCTGTTTCACAATCTGCAACAGAAATTTCTGGCTTACTGCACTGTATTTCTCCTTCTTTGTTTCCTATTATCTAGTTAACATGATTCTATTCTTTTGTATCTGATGATGTCCATGTATAGAGGCTATTTTTATCCCTGAAAGGCAGATGCTGGAAACAGAGATTCTCTTCAAATGCTTTGCAAAACTAATTTTCTATAATTTCAAATTCCTCCATTTCTCCACACTTTGCCCTTCTAAACCCATTAGTAGAACTAATATAAGAATGTTCTCATATTAGCACCTCTTATAACTTGTCAAATACTCAATACCTGTTAACTTCAGGTTGTAAGTTCCTTCGTTTAGCATTGTCGTAATTTTTAACAGTTGCTGAACGAACGGTCGTAAGCGGCAGAATAGTGAACGAAGAGCACCATATTATGTGCAATTTCTTTAAAGGAAGGGTGTTTGTACACCTTCTGCCACACATTTATTTATTTTATTTTATTTATTTTATTGCCTTACCACGCAATATCCACAAGAGGTCACTATACACTTTTTCATTAGGGGGGGGGTCAGAGCGTTCAAGCCAAGCATTACAGTATTTTACAATAGGAGCCGTGGAGGTGTCGAGCGTTACCTTTGGATATTTCTTTATTGTCGCTCAGTCCGCCACAAAGCGAAATGGCAATGGAGGGCAGGTCTCGGATTCCGTCCGAAGTGCTCTCGACCCCGCTGTCCACCCCTGAGCTTCCGACTGACTGAGGGGACTGATTGGCTGAGCGGGGACTGTTTTCGCTCATGTTCTTCGAGAGGGGAATGTGATCACCACTGAGAAGAGAAGAAGAATTAGTGACCTCCACTCCTGCCCAAAGCCAGAGAGTTCATGAATTTCATTGTTTGACTCATCTAGCCTACTTCTCAGCCTCGATAGGGTTAAGCAATCGCTACAGAGAATCTCTCTAGTTGAGTGACTTAGAGCCTTCAAAGACTTATTAAAGCCTTCATATTTATTGATTTATTTAGCATATGGCACATGTTAGCCAGGGATCACCGAGGTGGCTGCCTGCTTCTGTGAATTTTTTAGGGCGGCGTTATCTTTACCCGCAGGATGCTTGAATGCCGGTAGGCAGTCGGGGGAGGCTCCTTTCTTCTCCCTCCGCGGTTTATTTGATCACGGGAATCGAGCCGCCGAGCTGTTGACCTCAGTGGTACGCAGGCCCAGCATCTTACCACGTGAGCCATCGCGGCCCCTAGTCTTCAAATAAAAGTGCTTCTAGGTAACGTATTTGGGCAAGTAGGGGGAAAAAAATCACTCCCAAAGCATGCTTCTAGTCTCACTCCGTGCCTTAGACATTTCTTTTTAAACAGCCAACGTACAGTCGAAAGTTTCCCTGTGCTTCTTTTGAATGGGCACTAATTTTTATAATAAACAACACAGCAGTGGGAGTTTGATGTTGGATGTTTGTTCAAAAAAGATGCCCTTCTATCACCAGAGCTGAAGAGGTAGGATAATGCCCCAGCAAATATTTTTTGCCTGATTGTTCTATTTTCTTTCTTCATTTTGTCACTGTTTAAAAATGAATTCATCTTAATAGGAGGAAAAAAAACAAGTTTTGGCTTGATGATTTCAGACCAACTTCATCAAAGTACAGATTCCCTTCAAAAGCACAAAGGACAGAATTTTGTACATGGGAGACGCAAGATCCCGAGAAAGCTATTTCCGTAAATGGTAAATGTCAATTTATAGCATGCATACTTTTTAGGAAAATAGAGTGCAGCAACCTCTGGCTCCATGTCAGTCAGATCATCCAAATATACACCATCAGCACCAAGATGTCGGCTCCGTTTATCTGTAAAATGCAAAATCTTATTATTGCACAGTGCTTTAAGCAAACACATTTTCTCCTTTGAAGGAACAAAAATGCGTAAGAACTTCTTTGATCCATTTAACACAGCTTTTATCAGGAGCTTACGGTATAAAAGAAACAAATCATAATAAAGTAAAATAAAATTCGTAGCATAGAATAACAGTGGAATAACAGACTCGGGTTAGAATAAGTTCTTGTCGGTGCAGAAATGGACATTAAGTAGGTGAAGTTGTATCTCAAGCATGGAATTTTGTGGCTTCTTTCTTATTTAGGCTTTCCTCCATTACAACAAACCTATGGTTCATAGTACAGTTTACAGGTGGTCCTCGACTTACAACAGTTCATTTAGTGACCGTTCAAAGTTACAATGGCACTGAAAAAAGTGACTTATGACTGTTTTTCACACTTATGACTGTTGCAATATCCCCGTAGTCATGTGATCCAAATTTGGATGCTTGATAACAGACTTATATTCATGACAGTTGTTGCAGTGTCCCGGGGTCATGCGATCCACTTTTGCGACCTTTGGACAACCGAAGTCAATAAGGAAGCCAGATTCACTTAACAACCGTGTTACTAACTGAACATCTGCAGTGATTCACTTAACAACTGCGGCACAAAAGGCTGTAAAACGGGGCAAAATTCACTTAACCAATGTTCCAGTGAGCAACAAAAAATTTGGGGCTCAATTGCAGTCGTAAGTCGAGGACTCCCTGTATCCTGTTTTCCATTTGAAGGGTCGGAAAACTGCACTATTAATTGAGAGTTCATCTTTGCTCTTACTCCCCAAGTCTCAAGGAATCTGATGCACCCATTTAAGGAAGGGAAAGCATGAAAAGCTTCTTTGCGTGTAAGGTTATTCCACTTTTGTTGACCCGGGAGGCAAATTGCTTTCTCTTCCCCCTCATTAGCTCATTTCTTGGAAAGGCCAGTTGATTTCACTGGTAACAAGTTGTTGACAATAATACTTGGCTGCCAAAGGTGCTATATACCCTTTTTCTTCGAGGGAGAATCTGTTCTTCCGGCTGGCTGCATCGAGCACATTGTGGCTGCTTTTAATTCTTCCCCGGCCGAAAGTGGAGGGGCTGTAGCCCCTACAGTCTCTATATCCGTTTGGGATGCCTCAGGTGCCAGGAGCTCTATTTCTTCCACAATCAACACGGTCTCATCCTGCCCAAGGCCAGGCAGGGAAGAGAGGCGCCGAACCTCTTCCGTGTCGGTACTCTGGATGACTCGAAAGTGAGTGCTTCCAGAAGTATTCACAGTCACTGAGGTGCTGGACTCTTTCGGCTTGTGTGGCATGGAAATCTAGAAAGGAAAAAGAAAAGGGCATAATTCGAAAAAGGGTTCCTGAAAAAAGGACACCAAGTGACACCAAGTGTGAGAAACAAAAACAACTGCGTTGCACTCATATATCACAGGGCAAATCCCTCTTAACAGATAGGATTATCTCATGAAGTCCAGCGAAACAAATCTGGATCTGCCCACAAGTATGTTCTCCAAGGAGACAGAGGCAGCCTTGCTCTCTGGTATGATGTTTCCAGACTTTTGATGGCCGCTATATCCTGGGGTACACAGGCTCACGATGACATGCTCTTGGCAGAACTACACAACTTTAGTCTGGGCAGCAACAGGATGGAAAGCCAGTAGGGGATAAACTTTGCACTGAATTCTATGAAGGAACAATACCGAGGAAACCCAGTTCTTATTGAGAAGATGACAGCGTCATTGTCAGGATCCGAAACAGAACTTCAGCTCCTTCCTCTGGACCATGTATGAAATAACTAAAAAGCAGAGTAAGGGATTAGATTTCTTGATTACAGGGACCCAATCCTCTGCTTGTAATTCAATCCACATTTTTTAACACTAGAAGTGTGGGAACAATTCTGGAAACCCAGGTTTTACAGTTATTACGGAGGTTATTTAGTCATAATCAGGCATCCTGGTCAAAGGAACACTCCTAAATACGCGTAGAACTGTTTTCAGTGAATTCAGTATCTCAAATTCTGCTCAGCGTTGAGATGTTGGAAATCACTCAAAAACACATTTGTAAGTTAAAGGCCACAGACCAGGCAACAATTTTGCTTCCTTCCACATATTCAATTATTGTGTTTTCCAGAAAGTGACAGAGGACAAATGACAATCATGCAAATACAGTACCATGCGTTAGTTTTGCAAGCATACATTTGATTCCCACCTGCCACATCACCATCTGTTTCTGAGCTACGCTTCATCCTTTTTGTATCAACCAGAAATTGTTCTTAGTTTTAACTCTAGCTTAACTGAACTAACAAGTATCTAAACCATGAACAATACTTGGTTGTTTGGACAAACTACAATTAAAGCTAACTAAAATGTGTCTAAAAGAGAAATAGATTCTTACCCTCTCAACAAAGCCATGGCAAAACATCAGGGAGAAGACTGGGCTGACAGTCCAATATTCCTAACACTACAGTAATGATAAGCTATAAGTTAAGGCAGGGGTGTCAAACCTGATTTCATTGAGGGCCACATCAGGGTTGGGTTTGACCTCGGGCGGCCAGATAAGCACGGCTGGGGTGGGCACGGCCAGGGTGGGAGTGGCCACCTTGACATCATTCGTGTTAGGGAGCACCTGTAGAGGAGGGCTGGGGGATCCTCCTGCAGCCCTCTACCAGAAAAAACAGAGCCCAGGAGCTCCGTTTCTGCTGGCAGAGGCACCACAGGCCAGTCCTTTGCTATTTCCAGGGTGGCCCCGCAGGCCAGATTTAAGTGCCTTGAGTTTGACACCCCTGGTTTAAGGTAATATCTACATCTTCCTTCTGTATCTATTAGCCACTTCAGAGTTCTATGTCCCACTCAGGCAGAAGAGAAAGCTTAAATGTTTTATTTTTAAAAAATCGGTCATATCTCATTCTTGTTTCTTTTCACATACCTTTGTGGCTTGAGGTAGTTCTCCCCAGTCCCAATGCATCTGAGGATTATTCGCAACACTTCTTTCCAGAGGCTTACTGACTAATTCAGAATCACTTTTAGGAGTGAGAGGTCGCGAATCTGAAGGGCTGCAGGAAGAACCAGGAAGAATCGGGATGAGCGTGAGATAAAGCAGGCTGCTCAATTTTCTATTCTGACCGCCAATACTACTAAATCAATTTGGGTATAACCCAAACTGCTGGCCAGAGGAGGTGATCAAGATGATGTTAAACTAAAGGGAGATTCAACATTCTGAAGCTAAAGAAAGAGTTAATAGTCCTATTCTTCCGTTTGACAAAAGAAAAGAGACTTCCAAAGACTTCCTTTGGGAATTCAACCACACATATGATCGCACCGTAGCCATTGAAACATGTACAGGTGCACAAACAGTAAACTCACCGTGCTTTTCCCCTTTTAACAGATGATTTGCCAAATGGGCACACTACATATTTTCACGTAATCAGTGTTATGCAAAGGTAAATTGTATTAGTTTCAACAGGATGCACACTTTAAAGGAAGTTGCCAGAGATCACAGCAGAATAAAAGCTTTAGGACCATGCCTCTACCCTCCAGAAAAAAACAGAAAGGTTTCTTCTCATTCTTTCTTTGATGGAACAAGGTCAACAAAAGATCATTCCGACTATTATTGTATATGCCCACGCAAAGGAAGACACATAATGGGAACTGCAATGTGCACAAACAGAGACAGTAGCTCCTGAAACAGGAAAAACAGCACGCGGGTATGCATATCTTGACTTTTAACCTCTAAGCTCAGAATTGCACAGGACTTTGGATAACTCTGCAAAAGGTTTCAAGCTCAAAATGCCCATTTTAAATTCCAGACAGGTGATTCAAATTTGAAACACGCTGTCGGAATATGACTGGAATATTCAGAACCCCAAACAGCTTTGTCTCAAAGTTTGAAACAGGTTTCTGAGATCAAAAGAAACTTGTTTCAAGTTCAGAATACTCCTGGTTTGGTTAAAACAGCCCATTTCAGCACCATACAATCGGTCTGAATTTGAAATGGGGTGTTTTAAGCTCACACCGTTTCAAAATCAAAACATGTTGTCCTCCCTGTTGAAATCCACGCAGAACCCTTCAGTCAGCAGAGCAATTTTCCCCACTCAGAAATAAAATGGGTGACACAAAATGATCCATTTGAATCACTAAAGTGACTTCGTGATGCACACGAAGATAACATGGCACAAAGGGAGGGAGGGAGAAATTATTAATGCTACCATAGTAGAAATGTAGTCAAAATTACATCGTCCATATGTAAGAAGCAAGGGCTTTACAAACATTGATCCTCTCTATTTCCAAACAAAGTATAATGGTGATTCAATGGCACGTAGTATGGATAAATTAAGGTGGAACAAAACTGATAGCCAGAGGCATATAATCGTCAAGAAGACAGAAAAACAGAAAAAAATAAACGTCATTAGCTAGACAGGCCTTTACCCTGGAAAATCACTATAAAATGACCCAGGAGGAAGAATGGAAACTACTCACTGAAATCAGTGGCATGACTAAAATTAAATAAAAATCTTAATGTAGCTGGGACTAGGCTAAGCAACTTACCCACTATCCCAATCCAGAAAAAAAAATCCAGAACAAAAGAATAAAACCTAGAAGGTGTAGCCCCCTAACTGACAGCACGCTGTAAATATTTATTTACAGGCGCAATTCATTTCTGTTGCAATAATAATCACCAGGAAGAAAGTTATCCCTTTCATACAGGCTATTTTAGAACAAATGCTGAGGGGTCCTTGGTGCTCTCTCAGCTTGGTTGTTTGCTTGCAGACATTTCATTACTCAAACTAGATAATATCATCAGTGCTAGATGGTAAAAGCTGCTTTCAAAAAAAATCAGCCCTTTGAATTGCACGCAAAAGAGGGGAGAAATGACTAAAACTTGTTTTCCTCCTTCTCTAGCTGGAGAAGGAGAAAAACAGACTTTTATTGTAACTTGGATTTTGCTTTTACAAACTCTAGATACAATCTGAAAATTACAGAAACTTTCCTGGTTGCGAAATGCACTGATGTTTCGGAATATAGAACTATATCATTAAAATACACCATTTAAATTATAACAGCCCTGGTGTAAATATGGATTAAAGTATAGTCTTATTCGAATCTTCTTTATTTCTTTATATTTAAGGACTGATATAACTTGTTTCATAATATGGAAAACATATAGCTAGATGAGCAGCTTGCGTACATATGTGAATCGGATGCAATAACAAAGGATAAAGAAAGCTAGTGGCCGGTTGCTCTCAAATGTCACTCCGGATAAGAAACTCACAGAAATGGGAAGTGTGATTGATTTTTTTTTTTCCCATCAGATATAGGCAAAAAAAAAAAAAAAGGAGAAGCAAATGCTGTCTGTAGGAAGGAAGTTATGAATCTATAAAAGCACACCAGCCAATGAGCGTTAAAAGAAACCCCAAGCCACAAAACCTCCTGGTGACAGAGGCTGATGTCAGCCAGTCTACAGATTTCCCACGCCCTAAAAGCGATGTAAGCCATTAACAAGGGGACTCGCAGTGCCCCGTGGATTTCTCTTGCTTCAGAACAATTTCAGTTTCTGATTGCTGATATACTTATGTTTTCCCATGAAAACCTATAACTCACTTTTGGCTTCCTTAAAACGTTTTTTGGGACAGTAAGCTTCTGGAGATGGAAAACGTCCTTCAAGCTGAACTTTTCTTTGTTGAAAGTGACAGCTATAGTTTGCATTTGAGTGAACTCCTGGGGGCTGTGGTGCAGTCTTGTCCTGCACAGCCATGAATCACTTTTAAATTAACTTTCCTTTGAAATGGATTCTTATCCTAGAATTATATCAACTATCTCATCTGTCTTGTTATGTATTTATTTTTAATAAATAACTCAAGGTGGCAAAGATATGCAATACTCCTGTTTTTCCCCCCACAAAAAACGGTCCCGTGAGATGAGATGAGAATGAGAGTGGACAGTTCAAAGTCACCCAGCTGTTTTGGAGGTCTAGAATAATCTACTGCTACATATATTCATAAGCTTATAAACTGGATGCATACGTTTTTTAAGAACTGTTAAACTGTAAGAACTTGTTACTGTAAGAAAGATGTTTTGAATTAGTTTGGTTTTAATGCAAATATAGGGAGTAGATCCTGACATTTTCCTACCCAAGTGTGATCTACTGTACTTCCTTGTCAATAATTCTGGCATGAAAATTGTATGTGCAAAATTGGTTCTTTTCACTGAAGGAATAAAAAAGCCCTTAGAACCAGAAAAGTTTCATTGTCGACAAATATGATTGGAGACATATATCGCATATATAAAATATAGTATGATTAGCAAAATACAATATCAAATTGATTGTGCAACAATGAGGAAATTTTCTGACTTGCTATCAAAAACTACCCTCTTCTCTGCTAGTACAGAGGGCTGGACTAGCAATCAGGAATCTGCAATTTAAAAACCCAACTTTGGAAAGGCAGAAAAACCAAGAATGTACTGTAAGGCAGTAATCAATGAATTCTAAGGCAGGCAAGGTGAAAGGAAGGGTATTTTAAAAATTCTGAAGAAAGGAAAAGAAGTAGAAAACAACAAGTGCCATGAGATCTATGTGCAGAGTAGGTAGGTAGGTAGGTAGGTAGGTAGGTAGGTAGGTAGGTAGGTAGGAGGTAGATAGATAGATAGATAGATAGATAGATAGATAGATAGATAGATAGATAGATAGATAGATAGATAGATAGAT
>JANHFL010002802.1:144714-165364 GCA_032468155.1 Oxyrhabdium leporinum | reverse complement strand
AGCTGTGAACCGCCCCGAGTCTTCGGAATGGGGCAGTATATAAATACAAATAAAATAAATAAATAAATAATGCTTCAAAATTACAGATACACCACAACACAATCAGCTGAAGGAGGAGTAAAACAAATAGGCAAGTTTACTCAGACATTTTGATCATATGTGCATGTTTTTTTTTAAAAAAATAATATTGTGAAATATTACAAAAACATTTGGTAAGAAAACATTAATTCTGAAGAAACATGGATGAAGCAACTGTCACTTGCTAGTTGAAAATATTGAGTCACCCACTGTTCTCTAGGCACAATATTTTTACACATTCATCAGCTTTATCTAATTTCATGAATCCCTTTAACTTAAGAACTTGTTACAAATATTAGGCCCCTTTGCTGTTACAAAACATAAATGTCAGAAAACAGAGCCACAGAAGCTGAATGAGTGTTTTGAAACTTCCAGCTATTTTTTCAAAAAGTTGCCTATATGAATGGATGAAATATCTCTGTGCGTTTGGACAGGAAAAAATAATTCCCCTTGTTTTTTTCACTATTGCTTTATATTTTTTCTTGGTTCTCTTTTATGAAAGAAAGGAGTAGTAGTAAACAGAGGGAGGCTAGGAATCTGCAATAGTAAGGACAACTATGGTAGGAAGCAATCCACAGGAAAGTTGATTTAATTACAAAAATCACAGCAACGAATTGTTGGGATGCTATGATGCAATTCATGTACACAGTTTTAAATAACAATACAACGTAAATGACAGCTTGCATAATCTTTAGCTTTTAAACTAAACTTCACAAGGTAATCATAATACTGTAATCCTGTGACTTTAATCAAAAGAAAAGCTATAACTGATAAGCATTCTAAAGTTCTTGTACTATAGAAAAGCAGAAAAAAATGTATTTAGAACATTTAAATGTTAAACTCTTCTTGTCTGACTTGAAATTAAAAATTAACACTCTGAATAAATTGGACCCTCTAGATTAATACCTGGAAGTAGTATCTAGCAGCTCATTTTCTTCATCGGAACTCATTTCTATAGGGAACATGTTTTCGTCTTCAGTAGTATCGGCATTTTCGTCTCTTTTTGAAGTGTCTATTTTATGGGTGGATTTCCTTCTCCTCTTCCTCCTTTTCTTGACAGAACAACTTGCAGTAATGGATTCCGTGGCAGAAGGAGAAGTAGAGATTGATAACTGTAAAGGACCAGCAGTGTCCATGCTCCTTAACCTATCTGCAGAATTTCTCTTCAGCTGTAATTCCATGAGAGAAGATCCCTCGGACAAAATGGGGGATGTAGCCAAGTGGTATGGAATTGCCTCCTAAAGAAAGGAAACACAGGCCTGGTGACGCCTGGCAGCTGTCAACTCAAACATAACAATAGTGAATTTATATACTCCAAATCTGTTCTGCACCACTGAATCTTTCAACGCCAGTAGAATACGTGTATGTATATAAACAGAAACCTAAATATTACGAATACAAGCATATGCACATGTATTCCTCCTTTCCAAAAGGATCTTGACAAAAATTATTCTGGAAAAGGCAAACTCAGCAAAATGTGCAAGTGAAGAAAAGACCTCAAATTTAAGATTTGTGGCTTGCCAGGAAGTAAGCCCTGATAATCCTCGATTATAAATGCTAACCACTTTGCAAACTCAGTAAAAACTAATGATTTAATTTAATATTCATCTTATGAACACATTATATTCTATGTCAGTTTTTCCTCTGCTAATGGCTTATCCGTGACTAGAGAAAATGGTAAAAAGCCCTCGTTTTATTCCGTTATGTCTAGCAACTACCTGACATAGTTCTTTGAAATAATTTGAAGAATGTGATCATGTGCACTAGTGGCTATTTTAGACATTAATCTAGTCCTACATGACAAATAAAATGTGATGAGAAAAAAAGCTTAATGTAATAGATAATCCTACTACAACTGATTTCTTAAAACAAACATCAATCCCTTGTTTCGTTGTTGATTTCTATGTCCCTTGCACACTATAAAATATGACAAACAAAATACATATGGCAGGCTGGTCTCACCTCTTTGTCATCTGTTTCCTCTACAAAAAATGCTTCTCCATTGTCTCCTAATTTCATGTGCAAATCCACACATTCTCCATTAATTTCTATGTCAACCTTGAGAGAGACAGAATACAAAAAAATACATAGATTAAAAAAAATACCCTCAAGAAAATATGACATGTTCATTCCTTAAGTGAAAGAACTTTTTACCCATTTTGCAGCAACAGGGTCCAAGTTGTTAAAACACTTCACATTATATCAGCAATTTATATTAAGACGGATTACAGCAATAGCAGCACTTAGATTTATCTACCGGTTCCCAGTGCTTTACAGCCCTCTCTAAGCGGTTTACAGAGCCAGCCTATTGCCCCCAACAATCTGGGTCCTCATTTTACCGACCTCAGAAGGAGGGAAGTCTGAGTCAACCGTGAGCCTGGTGAGATTTGAACTGCCAAACTGCTGGCAGCCATGATAAGCAGACGTAGCCTGCAGTACTGCATTCTAACCACTGCACCACCGAGGCTCTTATGCCTTTAAAAATGAGAAAAACTGCCTTACGTGCTGTGAAAGACTCATAGATAATAATGTCTGAATCCAGAACTTCCCAGATGTTATTAGTCATTATACCACACCAAGTAACATTAGGAGCGAAGACCATAATCCAGCAAAAATTAAGAATTATTTACTTACCTCAAGTGACATCTGATTTAAGATCTTTTAAATCTCACTTGTTTCAATACAAGTTCTGGAGTACGTGGTTAAAACCACATTATATAAAGTTCATAAAAGAGCTTAAGGCAGCCATTAATCAAGGGATAGGCTGAGGTGAGTAACTAAGCAAGTGTTCATTGCTAGAAAGGCGATGAAAGCCCTTATGCACAACACATGAGTCCCGAGTATACAATCAGTCTGACTCACAGCAGTTATAACTCACATAATTCTGTCACCTGCTGAAAATGTTGATGATTGTTTTTTTTAAAGAAATCCCCAGGCAGTGTCTCTCTATTTGGACTCGTTATCATTTGATTTCCTTCAAGTGTTACAGGTGTAGGATCAACTAGATTTTTTAAAAGATTAAATGGCTGCCAGATAAGACACCAGAGCTCTCCTCCTGACTGCCGCAGGCTGTGGTGAGAAGTTGCTGTTTATGGCTGCAGCCACCATTCCCCTTGGGAAGCAAATGAAATAGGAGAGTGGGAGTTTTTCAGGGAAAATGGTAGAAAGGAAAGTCTACTGAGAGTCTCAGTCATCCAGGTCATGGTCGTCCCAAAGGTGCTTTTTTTAAAAGGTAACCGGACTTTGTTTTTCCTTGAAGATGCTTCACTTCTGATCCAAGAAGTTTCGTGGATGAGAAGCAAAACTTGTTCTTCAAGGAACATGTCCAGTTGCCTTTTAAAAAAGCACCTTTGGGTAGAAAGAAAAGGTTTCAACTGTTCCAATCCTTGCGCCCATATGTGAGCTGACATTCAACATCTCACCAATTTAACAAATGCAAACCCTTCCTTTTGCAATATTCTGGACAAAGAGTAATCTGACAAAGAAAAATCAAGCTGATTTTTTTCTTGTTCCTTACCACTTTTTCCTTAGAACGTAGAACTCCCATCTTTCCAAAGCGTACGTGAAAAGGTGAACATTGGAGGTTTCCATTAGGCTGGCGGATAACAATGATATCAATGCATCCAGACAATGTGGCCGGATTTAATCCTTTATAGAGTTCCTTCACTGTCACAAAGACTTGCCCTGCTAACTGTCCAACGTAATTCATGGTTTGTGCCTGGAGATGAAAAACAGAAGAAAATTATCATGAGATGATTGCTGATTTGCATCCCTACAACAGCTGCAGAAAACACCTGCAAAGTCAAAGCAATCCTGCAAAAGAGCGGAAGAGCAAATAATTCTTTGCATTTAAAAAAAAAATCAGTCTTCAGTAGAACTGACCATATTTCTTCAGACCAGATCTAATGAAACAAAAGATATGACCTGGCCTTCAAGCAGAAAATGAGTGGGAAAGAAGAAGGATACAACAATAATAAAATTTGACCCCCTCACACTCTTAAATCCAAGCACCCGCATTTATCTCTGATTTCATTCTCCGGTTCATGCTGTTATGAGCCTATTTATTCATTTGATTTGCGCCAATTGCAAACAAGGAAACTGAATCGTTGAAATAGCCATATCAATGGAGCAAGCCCCAGATAATATGCTGATAAGAAATATGATTATGCATTCTGAAATGTGTGATAACCAACCTATAAAACCGTCCTGCCACTCAACTGAAAGCATTTTGCTTGCTATTAAACACTGCGCATTAACAGCCTTACAAATTCCTATATAGCCTTATAGGAGTCTGCCCAAGTACATGGAGCATGTCTCAGGTAAGAAGGAAGAGAAGAGCCATCAAAGATGAGAAGGCGGGAATAAAATGAGCAGGTTAGGTGCCTACCACTTTTTTTTCAGTGCCGTTTCAAACAGCAGGAAATAACACCCCTGAGTCTCAGAGGTAGACAGAATCCCCCACAGAATAAGCAAAAGAGCAATCTAGGAAAGTTTAGACTGGAAAGGTCATAGAGTCTAACTCGCAGCCCGCGGGCCGGATGCATCACGCGCTGACCACACCCACCCTGTTTAGCAAAGAGGGGGAAAGTCATGATACGTTACGTAACGACAAGATGTCATGAGTTTGAGACTCATGTCACAGACCAATAGATCCCTCCACATTCCATCATCGGGCCCCACAATGCTCTTTGATGAATCTTGGGGATACGGAGGATCATTAAATGACAAAAGTGGTTTCTTAAGGCTGGCAATATTTTAATCCACCCATTTCAAAACCCTGAAAAACTCCTGAAAATGGAACTAATTTTTCTCATAAGGCATTCAGAGGCAAAAGTAGTGATTTGCCCCTTAAATTCTGCCCAAGCCAGAGAGCCCTGCTTCAGTGATTTCATGTCGTCAGCATTGCCAGCTGCTGCTTTTCGGGCTGAAAAAAGTTTCTTTTTTCTTTGATGTCCTGAGTTTATCCTACTTTGTGATGAACAAAATATTTAGTTAGGCCTTAGTAAATCAGTGTGTTGTAAATATTAAACTTGAATTCAAAGTCCTACTGAATTTTGCATGCTGCTTTTGATTCCTTTCTGGAGGAACACACAAATACAGTATAATGATCCCTTAGCCTTTCCTCTGACATAACAACTGAGATAGTCGCTACTGTTTATAAAAGTGCTTGAAAGTCTTCCCTTTAAATCAGTGTGGCAACTTTTTAAGAGACGTGGACTTCAATTCCCAAAATTCCCTAGCCAGCATGTAGTACTGTACTGTAAGTAGATTTCCAGGCTGAAAACAACTACCGGGCCTCTCTCAGCTAGCAAGGCAAAATTCCGCCAAGAATATATTTTGCAGGACATGAAGGCTCAGATATGCCAGCTTGTTGTATGAAACCATTTATGAAAGAATTCCAGTGACAGCAAGCTCTGCTTATACAACAGCCAATGGTCAGTTTCTTGGACTGCTTGCTCCTTGCCTGCTCTACAAAAGCAATTATCTTTTTTTGTTGGCAGAAGATGTACTCGCTCCTTGTTTGGGTAGCAGCCTGTTCTTTTCTGTTTGTGTACGATTGTGTGAAAACTAATTCTCACAATAACCAAAATCAGTGATGATGGCAATTACAGAAAAGGAGCAGAAAGAGTTGTGGCTATCTTATAAAAAGGATTAGAAGAAGAAAGGGCAGAAGGTAAATCAGAACCTACTGACTGATGCTTGAGTAATCTACAGTAGATCAGAAGCATTAGTTGCTTAAACTGAATAATAATAGCAAGAATTCAAAAAATTGTCTGTTGATTTCCTCATCAGATTGTTAATCAAGAATGCTTGGGAGAAAATCAAGAGTAGATTTTTATGGAAATGATGTGTCAGTTTGCTTCTCCTATGTTTCACAAATTCTTGGGCTGAACACATGCTTGAAAGCTGCTTTTTCTTTAATTTCTACCATATATCTGCATGTGAACAGGGATCCAGCTTCTACAAACAAAAAACAAGTATAAACTGGACTCCAAAACTGCAGAGCATCCGCACGACAAGTAACAATAACAGAGGTCAACTGGAAAAGCCCTCCGGGACAAGAAATGAGATTTCTTTCATATCATTCAAGGCAGACAGGGAGGCCCAGAGGGGGAAAAAGATAAACAGTGGAAAGGCTATCTTCAGCCACAAAGCTATCTTTAGTTATTTCCACTTTTTCTCTTCGGCATGACCTCTTCTGCCACCCCTCCAACATCCCCCAGTCAGGATGCAGCAGAAAACATCCTGCCAAGCCAGTGTCAAGTATCTCACAGCCAGGCCTCCTACAAGACTAAGAACCGGTAAATAGGCTGAAAGGACATAGAAGCCTTCCAAAGCCACCATCTACTGAACAGCTCCTATGTTTCTATCACATAGCCTTCTTGAGTACAAAAGTCTCCCCAGGCAGCACAAAAAGTAGACTTCCCCTTGGCCTCTTATCTCAGCAAGTAGGTCCAAAATACCGTCTATGTTGCTACCTGAGGGGGCTTAACAAGATGGCACCTTCCTTTCCTCAGATTCATGTACAAAAGTTGACTGAAATGAGTAGGGAACCCTTTCTGATAACGTTCATGTCCACCTAGAACAAGACACTACCTGAGAGTGAAGAAGGAAAAAGAAAGCCGATTGTAGCAATAGCACTAAGATTTATAGGCCGCTTCACAGTGCTTTACAGCCCTCTCTAAGCGGTTTACAGACTCAGCCTGTTGCCCCCAACGATCTGGGTCCTCATTTTATTGACTTCGGAAGGATGGAAGGCTGAGTCAACCTTGAGCCTGGTGAGATTCGAACTGCCAAATCACAGGCAGCCAGCAGTCAGCAGAAATAGCCTGCAGTACTGCACTCTAACCACTGGGCCACTGTCACTCTGTTTTGTGATATTATTATGGTATGATTATGTGGCACATATAGGTAGTCCTTGCAAGTATAATTGAGACCAGAATTTCTGTTGCTAAGTAAGGTGATTGTCTTACAACCTTTCTGCCACAGTTGTTAAGCAAATCACTGCAGTACTTAAGTTGAATCGTGTGGTCGTTACAGGAATCTGGCTTCCTCCATTGACTTTGCTTGTCGGAAGCTGGCTGGGAAAGTTGTAAAATGGCAATCAGATGACCCTGAGACACTATCGATACTGGTTGGCAAGCACCTGAATTTTGACCATGTGACTGCGGAGATGCTGCAATGATTGTAAGGCAAGGACGGACGATCATAAATCATTTTTTTCAGTGTCATTGTCATTTTGAAGAGTTGCCAAACAAATAGTTGTAAGTTGAGGAGTACCAGTATCCCTCTCTCACTAGCAACAGATTAAACTAAAAGAATTAAACTAAAATAGATTACAGCATTTTCAACATGACCAATCCCACATAACATATGATATGCACACACAAGAACCAGAAAGGAGGAGAGGAGTGAGGTATTCTACAATAGACATTGAAATTATAAATAGATAAACAGCTTGGAATATCATCTCCTGCACTCCTCCACTTTTCATGGTATGGCTAGGATGTCCTCACAACTCCACCTTATGAAACTGGACACAGATTTAGCCTCGTGGGCAGACGCAAGAGTGGTCAGAACCAGAAAGTAGCCATTTGTGCTCACTTTTGATTTCCTTTCTCAGTTTTTTTCCACAAAATCAATACTGCTTGCATTATTGAATAGGAAATGCTATACAAGCCTATGAAATGGCATTTTCCCATAGGCTTTTCTTTGCCAAACGATGATAAACCATCAAACTATCAAGCAGAGAAAGATGTGCAGAAGAGAGGAGAACATTTCATTTTGGTCACAACCTGGATAATTATTTTCAAAACAATGATTTAAAGATTTCTGGAAAGAATCCTCAACTGAATAATTCAACTTGCAGAGCTGAAAACAGATTATTAGCAAACTTTTATTACTGAAATGCAGCCCACATCTCTAGTGGGTATTGTTAGTAAAACAAATCAAAAAGACCACAAGCATGACTTAGTCTTCAATATTTGAGTACAATATGAAAAGTAAGAGCCTTCTCAACAATACTATCTTGAACTCCTCCAGTTCTTCTAACTTAATAGATAGATAGAAAACCAACTCAATACAATTTCAGTTTCATTTTCAGTATTCTCTTTTATGGTGTCCCACTTTCTCACATTTTAGAAGAAACATCATCAGGTAATCAGAAAAAGATTACAAAACTTATCTACAAAGAGTTCCTGAATCTAACCCACCACCTTCAAACTAGCTCGTATCTTTATTTAAAAACCTAACATAATCTAAATAATACAATGCACTAAAAGCTAAACAAACAGAACCCCTTAAACAAAATTGCACAACAGAGAGTGAAAGACAGCAAAAGAAAAGCTTTGCTATCAAACATGAAGACTGCAACCAAGCTTGTGAGAAATCAATTTCCACAGTCTACAACTAAATACAATATGCTACTCGCTTAAAGAATTGCAGTGGGGATAAAAAGTAAAGCTACTTTTGAAAAGTGCAAGAGGAAGTCAGGCGGAAACTAGACTGGAAAAGGCATGGATCTACTTTGTAAAACTGCTAATTTTCATTTAGCAAAGAAACCAAACTCTTTTCTAACTACTGTATTGTATTATTCACAGCAATGGCAACAGTCTCATACAGAAGCCTATTTTTTTAATATCCTGCTTACCAAATCATTTAACTGGATGGATTAGTATAGACTCAGCATGGATTTGAATCTGCTGAAGATCTGCATGAAAATTACATACTTTACTACAGATAGTAGTAGTTCTGTGACTGTTTGCTTTTGGGCACATGGCAACCAGCAAATTTTACACACCTTTGCAGCATCCTACAGTTGTGCAACGATTTGCTATGGCTTTTCCCAGTTTCCAGTGTTTATTTCTGGTTTTTGGCAAAAAACAGCCAGTGGGGAAAATGGATTCACTTAATGGCTGCTATGTTCACTTAATGACTGCTGTGTTTGCTTAATAGCCGCCATGTTTGTCTAATAACTATCGTAAGAACAATTGTAACTTTGAATCTGGTCACATAATGCCTCGAGTTACAACCACAATCATTTACAATCATAATTCCATACTCAATTATGGTTGTACATTGAGGATTACCTGTAGGTCATTTCCCCAAAAAAAGCATTTCCTATTTTTCATAGGTTACATGGCAGCAAACGTCAGTTTATAAAGGCCCAAAATCAATTCTTTTCTATGTTTGTTAATCTACTCCATTGATACTGATAATTGTTTGCTGTCATACCGAGACTTGCAAACCATGTTTATAATTCTGGTTCTGATGCACAATAGTTTAATGGATACCATGGTAATGGAAAGCAATGAATGGGTATGCAAAAGTTCATGTATTCTTTTCTTTTTGCCTTTTTCCTATAAAATTCCCAAAGTATATTTATTTAATTTGATCTATGTCTTACTTTTATTTTGTGCAACTCAAACCATCATGCATAATGCTCCCCCCTATTTTCCTCTCAACATCAGCTGGGTACGTGAACTAAATTGAAGGAGAGTAACAGGCCCCAAACAGTCCGTGTCGAAGGGAAAAAACTAGAACTTGCAGCCTCCCAGTTTCTAGTCTAGTATATTAACTGCCAAACTGGGTAGGAAAACAAAAGGGGGGAAAAAAATTAGGAGACACAAAAGTATTATCTATCCCACTACTGAAAAGTAATCTACATTCTTTCATTTTACAAAACGAAAGACGGGTGGGAGGAACCTTTAACCACATTTTTTTTAAAATTTTAAAGAATTAACAGAGAAACATCAGACTGATTCATCCTTAAGGGAATAAAGCAATGTTTATTGACCTTCTCACCCACAATCACAAATTAGGATTATCGAATCAGCATTGAGCCTATTAGAATCGGAACCTTGATTCAGAAAAGTAATCCAGTTCAATAATTCAAGATAAAATAGATGCACACTATTAGATCCTCTGTTCAATCCTGTTTTCTCAAAATCAAATTAGAAAAACCCATTTTTGCACATGTACAGAAGCATAAAAATCATACGGATTAGAGATCTAACCAAACTGTTTTCAACTGAATGCAATGCCCAAACTGAAGCTTCACATAGCTATAAAAACAACTCTGCCTCTTTCAGGTCCAAAAACTTAGCCTTAGTTATGCAAAAGTAAACCATTAATTTTCTCAAAGCCAAAGATGCAAGGCACGTGCCTACCTGGAATTAGAAGAACAGATTGTCCTCGACTTACAACAGCTCATTTAGTGACCATTCAAAGTTACAACAGCACAGGAAAATGTGACTTATGACTGTTTTTCAGAGTTACGACCTTTGCAGCATCCCCGATGATCATGTGATCAAAATACAGACACTTGGCAACTGGTTCATATTTATGACCATTGCTGTATCCCAAGGTCATGTGACCCCTTTTTGCAACCTTCTGACAAGCAAAGTCAATGCGGAAGCCAGATTCACTTAACAAAAGGGTTACTAACTCATCAACTGCAATCTTTCACTTAACAACTATAGCAAGAAAGGTCACAAAATGGGGCAACATTCACTTAACAAATGTCTCACTTGATAACAGAAATTTTGGGCTCAACTGTGGTTGTAAGTCGAGGACTGCCTGAATTTCCCTAAAAGACCAGGTTTGTTTTCTTTTCGGTCCCAAAGTGAGCACTGGGGCTTATTTTTGGGAAAGCAGGGGTCTTTATAAGTAGAAAGCCATTCATTTCTACCTTCTGTACTCTTGCGGGAGGGAGGACCCAAAGCTAATTCTTATATAAGAATAAATACTGATTTGGGGTGTGGGGAACTAGAGCACTAGTTGTCTTCAGTTTAATTTCTAGCTTTGACCATCTAGGAATTCATCCCTTTTTATTGCTGAGTCAATATCCTTTTAACTATGACCACCAAGCTCTGGACAAGGAGATAAGCCTTGTCTTAAAAAGCATAACTCATGGAATAACCACCAAGAAGGAACTCTTCCTGCCTTGTTCTTTGCTCCATCTTCTTACCACATCCACTTTTCTAACATATTTGATCAGTATAAATAAGCACTTATATGTTTCTACGCTCAATCATGGGAAGAAGGGCCATTTCACTGTTATACAGCTTTAAAAGTTCAGCACCAAGGAAGGTTTTTCCAGCAGGGTCTAAAGATAACCCTCAGCGGAAAATTTGGAGGATCCCCAGAGTTTACGGTATAGAATTGCTTTGAGAATAACTGAATATTTCAGTTTACAGCAGTATAGTCTCGGTAAAAATGTAAACCTGATCACTTCTGTATTGACCCACTTTATAAACTAACATAACCTACCAAACCGGAACGGCCTTGTTAAAATACTTAATCTTTATTTGTGGAAGAAAAGCAAATGCTCATGTGTACAGGCATGCTTGGGACTGCTAGCATTACAAATTCCCCCAACTGCTTCTAATAGGTTTGGAAAAATGTTTTGTCCTGTTTAATTGCACAAAGGCGGCTTAAAAATCAAAGGTTCTAAACCCAGGAGAGTTGCAAATGCACTGAAAGTGGAAATTCAATACACAATCTATTGTTGTTGATAAAGTCTCTGCAGGAATGCTTTAAAGGTCCACCCAGCTATGAGAATCTCCATTTAGAAAATTTACCTTCTGGGTCTGAAAATACTTTGCAAAAAATGATGACCAGGTTTCAGGTTTGACCTGAATCATTACACTGATGCTGATGAAATCAAATGTAAATCATCACTGAATCATAGCTATTGAGTGAGTGAATGACTGCATCTCATCGCATCTCATCTAGAATTATGTTGTTCACAGTCAGATATTTAGACTATATTTGACATTTTTATCCACTTATGAACGCCTTCCCAAGAACTTGGGGGAGGGAGATGTAATCTTTATTATTAGTAGTAGTATTTTAGACAAATACATGTTTTGTAACTATTTCCAATCAGATGCTCTCCAACTATCTGGAGACTATTGTTCCTAAAATTCCCCACCCAGCAAGCCATTTTGAGGTTCCAAACCCGCTTAGGGGGCTTGACTTTTGTTTGGCTTCCCACTTTGAGGGAAGACTTGTATGGCCCAACTGCACAGAATTTTAAAAAGCTATGAATTTTAGTTTCAAAATATGCTTTCATATTAAGGTTGTAATTGAATGCGTGCTTTTTTAACCTTAAATTTAATGGCATCACAAAAGAAACATGATGTGTGTGGATGCCATGTAGTTTTGAGCACAAAACTCTTTATATTTAAATCTAATAACTGTTTTTTTTATTATGCTATATGCTATATGTCATTCACGGGCAACATATATAATAGTTCCCCTTTAATCCTTACAACAAAACTATTAGGAAAGTTATAGACCAATATTCTCCAGTGTGCTTTGTGACTGAGCAGATATGAAACTCTCAGTAAAATCAAATGCAAAAGCCACACATACATATTATAATGTAAGCGAGGCTTCAATTCAAATAACATTGCGTGACTTTTTCTACTGCAGGCGTACAATCAAGGTGAATTCAGAGAAATACACAGTATGTTAATACAATTTCAATCATCCTGAGAGTTTACACTGATTTCCCTAAGCAAAGGAGATTATTCCAATGACAAAAAACAGGCCTTTTGAAAAATGTTATACTGTACATTTTACAGGCAGAATTCTACTACATTTCATGTTTGCCTGTTGAAATTGCTGGAAGAGTTTTAGCTCACACCCATTCTATCTGGCTTTATATCAGAAATGCAAACAATTCCTTAAGTACAGGCTAAAATGGTTTTAATTGTGCTTTCTCTTCCACGCCAATAAAAACTGGTTCCCTCACAGGAGAGTATTAGGCAATAGAAACATTACTTAAAATGTTAATTGATGTAAATATGTCACTGGGAGATACAGAACTCACTAACACCATTTGAGCTATTGACACAATCTACATATATCTAACTATCAAAGGACCAATTCTCATCATACTGTGCAGTCAAACAGAAAATACTACTTGCAAAGATGCGGAAGATCCAAGAAAAGTTCAACTCTCTCCAAAACATCTAAAACAACTATCATTTCTTGTCACCTTGAGAAACCAATAAAGTGCTTTCTTCTTGTCTCAAAACAGCTCTTACAGACAAAAAATTGAGTACATGCAACTCCAGCACAGGTCCGCAAACCTTTTCCTTTTGTTACCACCTAGGCCCAGCTATCACCACCTTTGCTGCCTATACTCCGCACAATATGCTGCTTTAAATCAACTAGAGAATTCTGGAAAAAGAGGTGATTCTCCACCCTCAGCAGTGTTAGTGTGTCACCAGCTATTATTAAAACACAGCTTATCTTTGGATCAGTTTGGTGGCAGCAAGGGACAGAAAGGGAATCCCTGAGGTTAGGTATTTTTCTAGAAAGTATATGAAACCTATTTCAGGTTAAAAACAAAAGGCATAACTTAGACCCAAAGCAAAGCTATACCCTTGCCTTAAGATAAACGCCGTAAGCATCTTCAGCCAAGAAGGAAAAATTCAGCAATCTCTGACTTCTTTGACATTCCACCTCCACCATGACCTGATGCCCAATCGGTCTTCCAGCCATTTCATACCTTGCGTGATTTCTCTTCTCCACGGTAGAAGACATCAGCAATTTCTCTGAGGGAAGCAAGCAGCAGCTACCACTCCCGCGGCTGTCTTACTCCAGAGTAACGAATGACTGCAGAGCGGGCTATAGCGAAGGAGGCAGAGTAGCTCGGGGCCAGCTCCGCGCTTGCTTCTGTGTCTACAGAAGGCTACCGCGGGGATGTCAATTCATCCCACATCACTGCTTGGGACCCGCCCTGGAGGAGGGAGCTAGCAAAAAACAGGCAGGAGGCCAAGAGGGGGAATCAAGGGGAATGCTGCGATTACAAAGGGAGGCACAGGATTAATGGTGAGGCGCTCCTTTAGGTATTCCCACCTCTCCGATTGCTCTGCTGTAGGGATGTAGGTCAGAGCCGGGAACCACTTCACGATGGATCTAGGGCATGTACAAACATCATCGGCTGCCAGGACAAAGGGGCGCAAATGCATGTCACTGGAGTGTTGTAAAACCTGGAAAGTGGTAATCACAATCAAAATTATGAGGGGCGAAAAACAAGAGAGGTAAATTAGTAAGATGGGGATTCATTCCTATGGTAAAAGTTTATTTCAAGTAAAGCTCAATTCTAAGCAACCTGAGAATCAGTAGTGCCGGGATGGGAACCAGGAGAGTTTGAGTTCTACTCGTCCCTTAGGGATAAATGGTGGCCGGATACCTTTGGGCCAGTCACTCTCACTCCAGCCCCCCCTTCCAGAATTCTTCTTATGGGGAAAATAAGAGGTGGGAGCATTAGGTGTGCATACCGCTTGGAACTGACAAAAAATAGAGGAGGGATAAACTGCTGGTAAAATAAATGTCCAGAATGCATCCAAATCATTACGGTTTGCAGCTCCGTGAAAGTTGTTTATCGCAGCCTGCTGGCACTTTTTCACCTTCCCAATTAAGCCCCCAGGCCAATGACAGCCTCCCATTCAAGTATTAATCAGATCTAACCCCTCCTTAGCTTCCAGGCCCTGTGGGGCTATTTTCTGGAATACGTAACTTGATTTTTTCTATATCTGGCTGGAAATCTTCCATGATAACTTGATGAAATATGCATTCAAATGATGAAAAAGAAAAAGAATGTCTCCATTAATAACATTTTTGCCACTGGTTGGAACTGAATTAAGTTACACAATGTGGCTCGACACCCCACTGTGGATGGTTTGAACGATCTGGTCCCTCACAAAATCAGCCCCAATCAAAGTGCATTGGAGGAGAAATGCCTGCTTCAGTGCGCACACACACAAATAGCCACTTCTGTATCATTCATACAAACTGTGTACAATGTACGTAACAACTGCCCAGGGTGATCAGGACAAAAATGTTTCATTTTTCCAAGAGGCCAGGCAACTTTAACTTTGTGCCTGGGAAGAAAAGAACCACCATTATTTCCAAACTACAGGGTGGTAATCTTGAATACCAGGCTCAGATTTTATCTACGTACCGATTTTATATACGTACAGTCAATGTAATATTTCACAATTTTGTTCAATTAGAATTACAATATAACCTTATTTGGTCTTTCCCCCCCCCCTCTCTCCATACCTAGCAGCAGCAGAGATCATTCGTTTTCAATGCTGCTGGAAGAAATGTATTTCCCCAAAACAGGGCTTCCTGGGAAAACATCCCAGATCTTTTTAAAAAAATAAAATAAATAAATATCAATACCCTTTGTACATCTCTGTCTTTGCACAACCCTTCCGAATACTGGAAACGCGCATGGCTAGTCAACGGCGAGGCACAAACCCCCGTCCATATATATATTTAAGCTGCCCCCACCTCGGTCTGAGTTCATGCCAGCTTCGCTTAACCCGCACCCACCTAATTTGCAGGGGACCCCTGGCAAAGGCGAAGGGCTGTAAAGAGGACCGGTAAGGCGGGAGGAGGGAGAGGAGCCGCCTGATTTTAATTCGGTGGGTCCCGTTCGGCCGTCGGGATCCCCCCACCCCCCGGCAGGGCCCCTTCGCTTTTGAAGTCGCTCCGCGCTGGGCCGTTGCATTGTGACTCAGCGCCCGGAGGAGGAGAGTGAGGTGATCCCTCCGGCCAATCAGAGGGCCCGCCGGGCCTCAGCCGAACGCCCCGCTCGGCAGCAAGGAGGCGGGTCGGCGAAACGGGAGCATTTGGGCGGCGCTTTTGGCATGCCGTTGGCCGGAGCCGCTCGGGCGTGTGGCGGGTGGGTGCCGGTAGCCCCCAGGCCGGCGGGAAAGGCGGCGCGGCGGTCGTCCGAGGCGCTGGCTTCACTGGGCAGGCGGAGCGCAGAGGGCTTGGGGGTTTTTTAGATTTATATATATGTATGTGTGTATAGACACACACATATATACACACATACATACATACATATACACACACATACATACCTATACACGCACACGCACACATCTAGATTATACACACACACACACACGTTAGAAAATGAGGTGATTTATTAGCACTTCTAATACAAAAAAAGGGGTTAGGGTTACAGTGATGATAGGGCTAGTTTTTTTAGATTTTTGTGTGTATATATATATATACACACACACGTATCTGTATGTACACACACACACACACACACACATATATATACAGCACTTCTAATACAAAAAAAAGGGGTTAGGGTTACAGTGATGATAGGGCTAGTCAATTACGCAGTGCTTATTTGCGCTGCCTGGGGGGGAAAAAAGAAAGAAAAAATCGCCACACCTTTAAAAATAGCAAATGAATTCCTCCATCCTGCCGGGGGAAGGGGGGGGCAGGCTTCTCTGCATTTTCAATTTAATAAAGACTTATTCCCAGGCGAGAGTATGGAGAACTGCCTTGTTGAACCTGATCTGGTAATTTGACAAGGCTTCTCTTCCGGTCGAGCTTTAAAAATCCTGGTATTCTTACTTGAGCAATGGCTTTCTATAGTCTGATGTAAAAGGAAGCAACCCAAAGGCCTTTTTTGGGTGGTCTGGCATCAGATACTCCTAGAAAAGTAACCTTGGTCGAAGAAGCAATTTTAGATAAATTGGTTGGGTAGCATCTTAGTGCTTAGAACAAACGCAGAAGAATTGGTTCGCTCAAACCCCTCTAGGTCGAAAGCAAGATGGAAAAAATAAGTTGCTCTTAATATGTTAGACAACAACTGGGTGGATTATGAAAGAAAGCAGTTCTCTTATAATTTATGCATTGCCTGTTTCACAGAGTTTTTGCTTATGTTATGTTTAGTTGTATCTCGGAAAAGTTCTGTGTTTCACAACACAAAAGGTAGCTGCCTTTTAGGACACTCCCATGTATATAATCCACTTTTGTAATTGTGTTCAATAATTGGCAGGAGTAATTTATTAACAACCATCTATCAAAGAAACTAGGCCATGAACAGAAGTTCCTGACACGATCTCATTTGTTCCCTATGCAAACTGTCTGGCAAAACTTGCGAGATTCCTTTCTCTTGCCATGTACAGTACATATATACATCCAAACTAGACCGTGTTGTTTCTCCGTGTCATAATATATGTGGGTCTATGCAGAATTTTGTATTGATTTACTTATTTTGTCATGTTATGTATATTAGAGGTGGAGACCCTTTGAGAGATGTATGCAATGAAGTTTCATTTTAATGTATGCCGATTAGCGTACATTCAAAGTGACAATAAAATTAGTCTAAGTCTAAGTCATTCTCAGTCTGTGGGACCCGCCCACGCCACAGTCTCTGTGCCCCAGTGCCTAGGGGAAGTTTCTTTATCTGCACATACAATCAATAATTACTGATCTTTCCTGCTGTAAAAGTCATGGCCTTTCCAGTGTGATTCACTGGTTTTATATGTCCTTGCTACATGAGACCATTCTTCTCTATCTTGATAGGATCATCACAAGCTTCCTAAGATAGCTTGTCTCTGTCTCGGACCTCCTGCAAGAGTCTGTGATTCAAGTTCATAATGACTAATTCCCAGTGAGAGGTCATACTGGCCAAGCAGATGGAAACAAGTCCATCAAAACCTGCAGGACCACTGGTTTTGGAGGCAACTGGACTTTCTTGTTTGTCTTTGAGGACATTTTGCTTCTCATCCAAAAAGCTTCTTCAGCTCTGAAGCTTCTTGGATGAGAAGCAAAATGTCTTCAAAGAAAAACAAGGAAGTCCAGTTGCCTCCTGAAAAAGCACTTTTGGGACAACCTGGATGATTGAGAATCCCCATAGACGCTGGTTTTGGCCTCCTCCACATTTGAGGTTTCATAGAATATTTCAGTCTTCACAGTAGAGATAGTAAATTTTCACTTACTATCAACCATAATCCTTAGACTTCCTGTATAATAATTCCAGCCTGTAGTTTAAAAATTTGAATATCCTGAAAACATGATACTGAGACAACACAATGCCGGCTTATTCAGTTTAAGGTCTGTCTATACATGCACTTTATTTTAAGCATCACTCTAACCACCCAGAATTCATGTTTACTTATTTTCCAAAAATACCTATTAAACCTTGGATATATTAATACATTTTAGCAAGCATAACTCCAATTTACAATTTTACTTTTCAAATTGAATTAGGATTGGTGAATATACTTATCGCCCCAAGTTACAGTTTGGCAGTTCTAGCTCTATAGAGTTGGTGGTATAGCTCTGATCACATGTTTTGTATGGTTCCTGCTAACTCAGGAAAGTGGTTTCTTAATCTGATCCTTCCTGTTATTGATGGATTGCAGCAGCAGCAGCAGCAGAATAAACAAGTAAAAGGCAACAAAATACAAAACCTGTTGCTGGCATGTTATTGCAGGAAGCGAATGAGCAGGAATTGAGTGAATCCGTGAGAAAAAAAAAACAGGATCTTAAGTAACATTCTCCTTAAGGTTCTGGGATTATTCATTCTCAAATATTTGAGTTTTAGAACCTTTAGCAATTCAACACGTATAGCATGCATCATAACATTTTGTATAGGCAGTCCTTAATTTACAAACGTTCGTTTAGTGACCATTCAAAATTACAGCAGCCCTGAAAAAAAGTGACGTATGAAGTGATGTTCACACTTGAGACCATTGCAACATCCCCATGGTCACGTGATGAAAATTTGAGTGCCTGGCAACCGGAATGTATTTATGACAGTTGCACTGTCCTGGGGTCACCATTTATAACCTTCCCAGCCAGCTTCCCACAAGCAAAGTCAATGGGAGAAGCCAAATTTACTTAATGGCTGCATGGTTCACTTAACAACTGCAATATTTGCTTAACAATTGTAACGAAAAAATAATAATAAAATGGGGCAAAACTCTTTTTAACCATGGAACATTTGGGCTTAGTTGTGATTGTAAGTCAAGAACTACCTGTAGAACAATTTTCACGTATAGGGTTTTAAAAAGCTACCTTTTCAATACGTTGAAATACATAGTCAGCCTTAACTAAACAGGACGCAAATGCACTTGGCTCTTCGCCCTTTCATAATTGGCCAGTTTCACTTGCAAATCATTTAAATCCAGAAAACAAATTCTGTCTCCCACATACTTCCCAAAGCTATCTTGATTTGTTTATTATAAAAATCAAAGAGGACATATAAACATATTTAAATACAGTAGCTCTCTCGCCTGATTACTTAGATGGGAGTCTTTAGAAATAGTAGGTATTCCTTAGTCCATATTTTGTTGAAATAGTAAATTCTTCCTGGAATTCCTATTGCACACCAGTTAATTGGTTGGGCTTGTCTTTATTTAAAACCATGACTTATATTAGTGACTCTCTGAGTTATCTACTGAAGTTTTTCCCATTTGTGGGATGGTCCTGGTTAATTGGTTGGGCTTGGCTTTATTGAAAATCATATATATATATATATAATCATATATATGGGTGGGTGGGTGTGTCTGTCTCTCTGTCTGTCTCTCTGTTTTAGTGACTCCCTGAGGTATCTACTGACGTTTTTCCCATTTGTGAGAGGATCCTGTTTTCTTTTCAGATAGTTAATGTTCTTCCCTTGGTTCCCACATACTTCTCCTTAAATCCCAAGAACTGGATCTCCTTCCACCAGTCCTGCCTTCCTATGTCTTGGAAAGAGGCGATCGTTCCCGGGTGGACTCTGATAATATCAAAAGTATTGACTTACAAGGGGACAAGAAAAGAAGAAATCAAAAAACAACGGTTTGGTTGGATGGGCTCAATTTTAACTCCTGCTCCAGTTAAAGGGTAGAGGAATTATCGAGTAAGAATAGCTAAAGGATGGAGAGTAAGAGATTGCATTTCGGTAGTTAGCTCTTTGCTTCCTCAAAAGGTGACAAATTCCCAGGGTAACGTTACAGGGTTTAGTTTCCTTCCAATGAGTCAGCACTGATGATTTACAGTAACCTTTTCATACGAGCTTTATTTATAGATGCAGAGGTCAATGAAAAGGAGCAAACAACAGGCAGCAGAGTTGCTTTTCTCACAACAGACTTTTGAAAACCAGCTGTGTGTCAGCCATGTGCAACCTAAGCCACAGTTTGGTTGGGGTTTTCACCCACACCTTGACAAATTAAAATGCCCAAATTGGTCCAAACTATTCCACTCCTTCACCCTGATCAGTGGCTGTCACTGTCTGAGGACAGAATGTTCCAAGTTACCAAGGATTCAGGCTGTCCTTTCGGCAAGCCCTTCCCTGCTCAGTTGCTCCAGTCTAGCATTTTACTGGTTTGGTCAAGCGGTAAAGGCACCAGGCTAGAAACAAGGAGACCGCGAGTTCCAGTCCCACCTTAAGTATGAAAGCTGATTGGGTGACCCTGGGACAACCATTCTTTCTCTCAGCCCACCCACCTCACAAGGCTGCTGTTTGGGGGAAAAATAGGAGGAGGAAGGAATATTAGGTATGTTCGTATGTTGAGTTATTTATAAAAACAAGAAAGGCAAGATATAAACAAATAAATTTAGAACAGAACAAAACAACAGAACAGAACAGAATGTCCTCGACTTACAACACTTCATGTAGCGACCGTTTGAAGTTACAGCAGCACTGAAAAAAGTGACTTAAGACCATTTTTCACACGACCATTGCAGCACCTTGATGGCCACGTGATGGAAATTCAGATGCCTGGCAACTGACTCATGACGGTTGCAG
>JANHFL010002802.1:132335-144614 GCA_032468155.1 Oxyrhabdium leporinum | reverse complement strand
TTGAGTTATTTATAAAAACAAGAAAGGCAAGATATAAACAAATAAATTTAGAATAGAACAAAACAGAACAGAACAGAATAGAATAGAATAGAATAGAATGTCCTCGACTTACAACACTTCATGTAGCGACCGTTTGAAGTTACAGCGGCACTGAAAAAAGTGACTTAAGACCATTTTTCACACGACCATTGCAGCACCCTGATGGCCACGTGATGGAAATTCAGGTGCTTGGCAACTGACTCATGACGGTTGCAGTGTTGTGAGTCATGTGATCACCTGTTGCGACCTTCTGACAAGCAAAGGCAATGGGGAAGCTGGATTCACTTAACAATTTAGTACCTGCAGTGATTCACTTAACCGTGACAAGAAGAGTGTAAAATGGAGCAAAACTCACTTAGCAAATGTGCCCAAAATTCTGACACCCATGGAATTGAAATTTGGCAAAGTTTGTAAAACATTTTATGACATAAAATTATCTTAATGAGCATTTTTATGACATAATACAAAATATTTTAAAATATTTGCTGTGATCAATTCCTGATGTTTGATTGTGTTATATCTTCCTAAATTTTTAAGAACTATTCAAGTAAATTAGAAGTTCTGCCATTGTTGAAGGTATTGAGGTATCTGGGAATGACATTGTCTATTAAATAAATAAAATCTAGAATAGGAGGAAACATTTTAAAGCCATTGCAATGTCTCAAAAACATTATTGAAAATTCCTTTTCCTTTAATATCCTCCATTTCAACCAACTATTACATGGCTGTGTTAATTCCTGAATATATCTCCTAGTTGTGCAGTATGTTCATAGGTATACCATTTAATTTACTTGGATACCCGTTTTACTTACTTAAAGATACATTTACTTATACCTTTAACAGCAATTCAAGAACAGTTGAAGTGTTTTTTGGAAAAGAGAGTTGTGAGTTCCTATACTATAGTAATTTGGAAGTAGGGCTTACTTAGTTTAGTAGGATTCACTTCCAAGGAAGTATGGATTGGATACTGGTCCTTTTTCAGATCATTCATTATAACTTGATTGCCACTTATCTTTTGTTACTTATGTACTTGGGATACAGTGAAAATAAAATGTACAAAGATTTTGACACTCCCTATACTGTGCTTTACCCAACCATACTTACTACAGGAAAATCTATATATGTGATCAAATTCTATATATGTGCTCAAAACTACCCATCAATTATCTTTTGGGTTCTTGTTGCAATAATAGCACAATCATATTTTCAAAGTATCTAAGCCACAAAGATTAGAAACACAATTTCAAGCGTATGACTTCTGAGAGTGCACAGGATTTATGCCAGGTTTTTGTGATATAATCATATGTACATCAATCAATAATTCAGTTCAATTTATTGAGGTCAAAGACAAGTACAGATACTAAATAAAATTTAAGTCAGAATAAAATACACTTGTAAAACAATCTAACTAGCTTCTAATATGTGAAACCCAGGATGCAGCCTATAATAAATTTTAATGTAAACACTAAAATTATATTAAGTGTGATAGATTTAAAATTACAACAAAGAAAAGCTATCTATTAATATAACCAAAGTGGTAATATCTAACATTTAAATGAATTATAATTACAGGGGTCCTATGTACACATTTCCCTGAAAATATCCCATAGAATTCAGCGGGAATTCAGCGTCCTGAATAAGAGAGAATCTTCAGAATTCATTAAGAGATCGATAGGATGCATCCAGACAATTGGCTTAACATGTTTTTCTGCCACTTTATTAGACTGCACAAAATTATGCTCGCATAATTTGTTCTCTCCGGATATTTTACCTTTGCCTCAGAAACGAGTTTCTAGCTCTACGGACCACACTCTTGTTCTCTTTGACACAAACTGCGCCAAAAAAAAAGTTCATTCAGGGGAGTTCTGCATTTCAGAGAGCCTGCCTCTGCCATGCAAAGTGTTCGTCAGCTGCGTCATTTGTTTATATCTGTCTAGAGATCTTGTGCCTGTGTAGGTGAAGAGCTTTGCAATTAAGGATTTGGGCTCCCCCACCCCCACTTTCTTTAATACTTTTTCCTATTCTTTTTCTCTTCAATTCAACATTTGTAATGTTTGTATTCTGTTCTTTAATAAAGTTATACATTTAAACAAAAAAACTGTAGAATGTTATTCATTTACCTTAAGATTTTAAAAGCCCATCCTGAAGTGGTAAGCAGGCATTTCCATTATATTATACCCACGGTAACAAATTGGCAAGCAATAGATGCCTTTGCTACCTCTTACTTCCAAAGAATGAAAGACCGGTTCTTTGTTTCTTCTATCATTTTATCATCACAGCACTCCTCAGGCACAGATTATATGGGCAGATCAGTAGACAAGGTCACTCAATGAGCTTCACTCTGAGTGGGAGGTTTACATATGTCACTCTAATCCAAATCCAACCTTTTGAATAGCCTTGCAAGTTTAAAATCAATAGAAACTTCACACACCACCACCCCAACTACCTAGTAGCCATTCACATTCTCAAGGGTAAAGCCGTTTAGCAAAAGAATACCCAAGTCCTATCCAGAAATCTGCAGAAATAATATCTGTATACATATTGGCTCCTCAGATGACCTCTTCATTCTGCCTCCATTCCCTCCACATTCTCTAATCTAAGTATGGCCAAGAGGTTGTCGTGCGGGGGTCACATTGCCGCCACAACCTTTCCTCATCTGGGGGAAGAGGGAATGCTTCCTTTAGCATTGTCCAGGATAACGCTGCATGAGCATCCTCACACAATATTACTAGCCAGATTGCTAGCCCTCTAGTTGTTTGATTATCCTGATTTGTCAAGCGCTGTTAGCAGATTTTAAACTACCAGCCTTTACTTCAGAAAAAAAGTAAAGCCCGCAGAACGGTGACTTTTGGCCTCATGGTTTGGTTGCACATTAAAATGGCTATTTTGCGTATTTTCAATTTGAGACAGTGAAGAGCTGCTACCACTTAAAGGACACAGCAGCTGGGAAATGTCGGATGGTCCTGACCCCATCTCTGCTTCCCAGACTCCAGGACTGGCCCAGGTTCCCCCCCCCCAATCTCCTCGCTGTCCGAGTCTGGGGCCAGCTCTGCTGGCAGCTGGTGGGCCACAACAGATACTAGGCCCACACTTAACTGCACTTTTAAGCATGGAAATTTACTGGGTGACTTTCAGGTAGTTATTCTGTCTTAGCTCAACCTACCTCAAGGATTGCTGTTGTGGAGATAAAACAAGCCAGTTTTATTCCAACCCTTTTGAGTTTTTAGGAAAAAGCCAGAGTATAAATCAAAGAAATAAATCTCATTTTGCTTGCTGATAATTCTCTTTCAGTACCTTGTAATATAAATCTTCACATATAACTTAAAGCCTGATCCAGGAGATTCTTTCAAAATATTATTGTTGACTTTTAATCTTTTAAGTCAGGCACAAATTTGCTGACATATAAACTTTTTCCTTTCTGATGTACTGACATCAGTATTTCTCCACTTCAACAATGTTACAATGCATAGATCTCAACATCAGCTATGGACTGATCGACATAAATCTTTAGGGCTGTACTTCAGGATGAAGTATGTAACGTAAGAACAGATGTTGCTACTACCTCTTTGAGAGCCTTCATTTCTGAGCCGTGACAAAACAATTGTGGTTGTACTTATGAACTAATCAACCGATACAGGAATCAAATCAGGTGACTAAGATGAATAATTTAGATAACTTTGACCTGTTGAAGGAGAAGGAGTCTGGGAGACTCATGGTTTTCTCAGTGTGATTTTCAGTTTTTAAACTACCTTGTTTATGAATGTGACATGATGACATTGCAGGACAAGTTGTGAGAAGTTTTGTGGGAATCAGGACACTCCAGGAATGATGAGTATGGTAAAATCCTTCCACTATGACTTTTTGAATATCTACATTTGAAGACAGATGTGAAACTGATAAGAACACATGATCTTAGCCAAAAGGCCAAGAAACGAGAAGAGGTAGTGGAGTGACTCAACAGTTAAGATGTCGGGCTTGAAAAGCCGGCAGCCCAGGTTCAAGATCCGAGTGCCACACGACAGGGTGAGCTCCTGTCCTTGCTCCAGCTCCTGCCAACCTAGCAGTTTGAAAGCATGTAAATGCAAGTAGATAAATAGATACCACTTCGATGGGAAGGTTAACAGTGTTCCATGATGTCATGCTGGACACATGACCATGGAAATGTCTATGGACAGTGCTGGCGCAATGGCCTTGAAACAGAGATGAGCATCACCCCCTATAGTCGGCAACAATTAGCGGAGTAAAATCCGCAGGGACATTTTTTCTTTTCTTTTTTTTTACAAATACAAATGTAAAAAGAACATACTTACATTGACGTTACGAGTCCAGACATCTCTGATCCAGCCAGGATCTTTCATCAGTGGAATCTAAAATTCAAGATAAATATTTCATTAATACCATAGTGACATAATAATTATTTAAAAGGGACAGCACTCTTTATCTGTGGAAGTGTGAAGTTTTCCATCTCTACCACAGCTGCATGTGCACCTCTTTATTGGTTTCCTTGTGAAAATCTATAGAGATAAATATCCTGAGATGTCTGCCATACCTTTCAGCTCCTCTCTATGAGACCATTGAGTTGGTTGCATTTTTTTTTCAGCGAATTATTTAATGGCTTTCGACTTGGAACTCCAAAGTCACCCTCAACATTGATTTGAAGGATCTTGTTATTCAAAATATAGGGAAGGAGGGGACCACTACTTGGCTAATAGAGATGTCCCACTGGATTTTTTTTTTAAAAAAAGCAAACATCCTGAGCTTAAAGACTGGTGATCTATCGCAGTGGAAATCAGTTTTGCTTACTTAAGATGGAGCATCCCTATTTTGGCAATCCTCCATGTCTCTTGCAACCTCCTGTGCTTTTGAGAGTGATTTCTGAGAACTGGCAGATCTTTTAAACAATTGGGATATGGCACAGAAGGATGCTTTAGAAAGAAAAGAAAAAAAACAGAAGCAATGCAACATCAGAAGTTTATCTACTCATAATAAGCCAGTACCATGACATATCTGCGTAAGCATGGACCTGGGGTTTTATTTTTCCCGTGATGGGTTCTATATTGACTGAGTCAAAACATCTGACTATTTGTAACCTTCCAAGATGGCTTTCTGCAGAGTTAATACTACAAATGCCTTTATATCACATCGATTGCCTTTCCATTTCACAATGATCCCACCGCCATCCCTTGTAGCCATTGAGTCCTCAATATATGACTTTAGATTCATGTGTTTTTATATGGCTATACATTCATGACATTTCTATCCATATACTGGTCATTGTTATCTATACTGTGTCAGCTACATTGTTTGCATAAAGTATAAAGTGCTGTCTTACATCTTGTACTAAATAGAGAATGTATCAGACACAAGGAATGAAGAATGACACGAGAAGTTACTTCAGAGAACTTTTTAGATCTCTACAGACTTTTCCTTCAGATAAGTTTTTATTGTTGTTCAATTACAAACAGAATATTGCCAGACTAAAGCACTTATCTACATAACTATTAGATATACTCAATAAACAACTAGGGTGTGTCAGCCTACACCACCCTCCTAAATACCAAGGATTCTAAGCTATGTTGTGTCTTTGGTCCCTGAGAAAGAGCCTATTGCGTAGTGGGTTGCAGTAGGCAAGAACAGACCAGCATAGATACAACAGCATGCCCACGAGGCCTCAACCAACCATAATACTTGAAAGAGCTCGCCCAAATATGAATGTTCTAAGTTTCCCTCCAAGACAGTTGAAGTTAACAGTTAGGGTCATCTAAAGATTAGTTTCACTTTAGCAGGGCTTAACACAACTATATATATTCAATACATAGCAGAGCCCCTCCCCTCCGCAACTCTACACCCCATGATAACTTTTGTAATGAAGTTATGTTGATATCCAGAAGCTGAGTGTACACGTGTATGTTATTCTATACTGTAAAACAGAGGAAAGAAAATGAGCCCTTCCAAATTATCATAGAATAGAATTAATTCTGGTTAAAAGTACCATTATCTATAACTTTTTGCAGAGGCTTCCAGGGCTGAATTATTTATTTATTACATGTTTATCCCATCTGTATTACTTTATAAGCAACTCAGGGTATGTAATCCTCCTTCCTCCTCTTATTTATATTCCCGACAACAAGAACCCCGTGAGTTGAGCTGAGCTGAGCAAGTGACTGGCTCAAAGTCACCCAGCCAGCTTTCATGGCTAAGGTGGAGCTAGAACTCACAATTTCCTAATTTCTAGGCCAGCACCTTAGCCATTTCATATACAGTATATTGTTTTTTTTAACATTGGTGTAACAGTTTCACAATCTTTGAGGCAGTTGCTAATCTATATTTAAAAATAAGAGCCTTAAGTAAGCACAATGTGAAATTACTTCCTCCATAGTGTAGATGCACACAGGAAGTAATTTGATCTGAACCTCCTTTCATAAACCATTCTACAGCAATACAGGAGAGTATGAGAGACTACTGGGAGCCATTCTGCAGAACTATCAAGGCTCTACTAAAATATATAAGATAAAATACTGAATTAATATCAACAATTTGCAGAGATGGAAGTATCACTAGGTCACCATAATAGGCCAAGGGCTTGCAATCCTCGACTTACTACCGTTTGTTTAATGACCGTTTGAAATTACAACAGCACTGAAAAAAAGTGACTTATGACCAGTTTTCCCACTTATGACTGTTGTAGCAGTCCCATGATCATGTGATCAAGATTCAGGTGCATGACAACTGGCATGTATTTATGACAGTTGGAGGGTCCTGGGGTCACGTCTTCACCCTGTGTAACCTTCCCAGCCAACTTCTGACAAGCAAAATCAATGGGGTATGCCAAATTCACTTAACGGCTGCATGATTTACTCAACAACTGCTGTGACTCACTTAACAACCGTGGCAAAAAGGTCATAAAACGGGTCAAAACTCACTTAACAATTGCCTTGCTTAGCAGCGGAAACGTTGGGCTCAATTGTGGTTGTAAGTCAAGGACTATCTGTAATTGATAAAATAGGTCATCTGCTGGCAAGCTGGGGACTTTTAAATATTCTGCAAGGATAGCCATTGCCTCCTTCAAAGGGAAGCCAATACGGGGAAAGGAAGTGAGAAGGGTCTTGGCTCTTGGGGAGCCTTGGCTGGGAAATATATTTTGTCTAATTAGGCCTAGAAATTCAAGCCCAATGACTACAAATCCTGGGGGGGTTGAAACCAGTAAGATAAATTTGGCAGGGAAAGTATAGACAGATGCGTAAAGGATTTCTTCTTTCTTCTGGGTGCTGCTTGTGTTCTTTGGCGTAGCATTAATCTGTACTCTTCCTTCCTCTGCCCTCCTTTATTGCTTGCTCAAATTAATGATAGTTTTAATAAGCAGTTCTCAGCCTCATGTAGCTTAAAAACAGATGACATATATTTCTAAAACAAATCCTTTGTTGCCTTCTTAAAATAAAGATCCTTTCTTTTCGGGTTAATCCAGCATTGGTCTTTTCCTAGTATCATGCATTCCAAAACCCTTTGGGTTTGGCTATTCTGATTAAAAAGAGAAGATGGGCCATTTATTTGAAAACTTATTCCTGAGGAAAACAGACTTCCAGTTCTCCCCATTCAAGATCAGATCATGAGGGACTGGAACTCCCTTCCGGAGTGCAATACTTTCACCCAGGGGGATACAGCGTACTTCTAAACTCAGTTGGGAGAGTTTAAGGATAGTGATTGTGTTTAAGCTTGTGTTTGTGACAGATACCTGCACCTCTTCTGTCCTACAGTGGATTGTTTGACAAATGAAACATTTTTCAATCCTACTGATTTCATGCGCAGACATTAAACAGTCCCTTAAGTTGAACTAGACTCCAGGTGTCCATTTTATTTTAATAATAATAAATCAAAATTGGTTTGTCATTGCCTTCTTAAGCAATGGGGTTTTTTTGTCCCCTCTCTTTTTCTCTCTTTCCAGTTTAGTGTACAACCCTGAATTTTTATTTTTATGATTGATTTCCCAAATAATAATCATATCCAACGCTGCTTTTCAGAATCAGCTAAGGTCAAGTAAGTGCTACCATTTAGCATATGCTTAGCCGATGAGTATGTATATATTATTTAAATAAAACCATTGACATGAGAGTCAGTTTGATGTAGTGGTTAAGACGCCGGGCAAGAGTCCAGAAGATTGTGACTTCTCATCCCACCTTAGGCATGAAAAACCAGCTGGATGACTTTGGACCAGTCACTCTCTCTCTCAGCCCAACCAGTGGTGGGTTTCAAACGGTTTCACAACCGGTTCAGGGATCACGCGGGCGTGCACCTACTGCCCGCTTCGCGCGCGTGTGCAGCTTCAAAACAACCAGCCTACCTTCTATGTAGTAACACAATAGCTACAGCTGAAGCGCAGCAATCTGCTCTGCCGCACAAATCAGCTGAGAGGAGAAAGGGGAGAAAAGCGTAGGGGCCAGTGGGCGGGCTCAGCTGATGGAGCTACCAACTGAACTACCGGTTCACCCGAACTGGTCCGAACCGGCTGAATCCCACCTGAGCCCAACCCTTACAGGGTTGTTGTTGTTGTGGGGATAATAGGAGGAGGAAGGAGTATTCATATGTTTGCCACTTTGAGTTGTATATAAAAAAGGCAAGGTAAAAACCTAAAGAAAAAGCAACTGACCTAAGTCAAATTGACATCTTAAAGTTAGCAGAGATCTTTGTATTATGCCTTTATTAGGGCAAGCTCTGCTTCTCTTGTACATGTCCGTAGTCAACTCTGAATGTGAGACAGCCCATTTAGACTGAAGAATGTAAGGTGTAACATATATTCAAATCAGCACTAATACCCCGAAGGGTTGACTCACTTTTTGTTCCAATATTTTCTTACAACTTAGTACCAAAGTTATGTACTGCTTGATTCATTGATTCTTTGCTTACGTGTCTTCAACTCAGTATTAATGCTTAGCAAGATAGACCTTCTCCAGGATGATCTGCCCCCCAGTCTGGCCTTTGGGGTTCCCCAAAGCCCACCAATCAAATGCTGTAATTGACTCCATCAATCTTCTTGCAGATCTTCCTCTTCTTCTATTTTTTCCACTTTTCCCAGCATTATGGATCTCTCAAGGGGAGCTAGGTCTTTGTTTAACGTGTACAAAATAAACATTTAACTTAGTCATTTGGGATTTCACTAAAGATTCTGGATTGATTTGTTCTATGATTCATTTGTTTGTGTTCTTGGCTATCTGTGGCATTCTCAGGAATCTTCTGTGATACTAAGTTCAAAATAAATTTAAATAACAGCAATTATAACAATAATAATAGCTTCCATACTTTTTCTATCCAGTTTTTTCACCATTGCTTTCAAGAGTTGACCCATACCAATGTAAGGCTTAATCCCAAAGCAGATTAAGAAACTGACATGAGGAAATAATTTGTAAAAAGTAATGTAGTCTTGGTGTATATTCCTGGCACTTTTTGCTCATCTCTCCCAGCATTAGGTATTAAGAAGCTCATTCAAAGCTGGTTTACAATAAAAAAAAGTACTTGTGGAAGAATCAGAAAATTGTTTATTAACATAGAGCCCAAATCAGAAAATAGGCAGAGATGGGCAGTGGCCAATCTGGACATTCCTCACCACCTCTCTCACTAATTGAAAAGCTTAAGCCAATAATAAACACTGAGGGTGTAAGGCATTAGCCAATTCTGTGTTTATACTTCCTGAACATGGAGCTCACGTCAATTTCCCCTCCCTTCTTATCTAGTTAGCCAAAATGGCTATAGAGTGTCTGCAATAAACAACAACAATACCTAAGTCCTTAACCTTCCTTGCACACAACTTTTGTGACATGCTCAATTGCCCAAGACAGAGCTAGTGTTCCCGGGTAAAATGGCATCACTGTTGCTCATTACAACCTTTTAGCAATAGCAACAGCATTTAGACTTATACACCACTTCACAATGCTTTGCAGCCCACTCTAAGCAGTTTACTGAGTCAGCACATTACCCCTAATAATCTGGGTCCTCATTTTACCGACCTCAGAAGGATGGCAGGCTGAGTCAACCTTGAGCCGGTGAGGCTCGAACTTCAGGCAGCTGGCAAGCAGTAGAAGTAGCCTGCAGTACTGCATTCCAACCACTGTGCTACCACAACTCTTTTGGCTTCTCATCAAAACTTTAGCTACTTTAGATATTACTATAAGAAAAAAATCCAACACTAAAAATACCAATCTCCACCACTATCACAAAGAAGTAGCACAGCAAAGCTGGCAGAGGGGAACTATACTAAAATCCCTTCTACACAGTGGAGGCGTGGTGGCTTAGTGGTTTAATGAAGCTAGAGATAGTCTGTGGTCCAGCAGTTCAAGTCCTAGCGCTGCATGGAGGGGTGAGCTCCCGTCATTCACCTTATCTTCTACCCACCTAGCAGTTTGAAAGCATGTTATATGTGGGTAGATAAATAGGTACCACTTTGGTGGGAAGACAAACCAGTGCTTTGTGCAAATATTCAGAACCCTGCCGGTGTTGGACCTTCCCGGATGTGATGCTCATTTCTGAGGTGAGTTTGGTGGACGGAGAAAGCCCCGGATGGTGTTGCAGGATGCCGTTCATCTTTCTTTCTGTGCCAAGCTAGCTCACCTCCTGTGGTACACCATGGAAAGCACACGAGCATGAACCGAAAGGGCTAGCAGTGTTAGGCAGCCCAATAACTACTCTGTATTAGCTTTGTAGTCTCCTGGCTAATTTAACATAACCATACACTAAGTAAATAAATAAATAAATAAACAAACAAATAAATAAGTAAATAAATAAATAAATCTTTTAAACAAAATCTATGTAAACATGGTGATTGTCTTTTTCCTTTAGCTAATCCTCTTAATCAGATGAAGATTTGAATTGTAACAAGATTGTTTTAAATATACATATGCTGCATGTTACAGAGACAGGCGTGGCTCTCTTCGGCAAGAACGAATAATTGTGTTGTATTCGTTAGATTTTTCTCTCCTTCTTTTGATAGCCTGTCATATTGCACTACCCATAAAATAAAAGGCAGAGATATAAGAAACGTAAGGCCCTGCTTTATGTACATAAAGGCCAAAAATATCTTTCATCAAACTAGCCACTCACATTTTCTTCCAACCTCATTATCTTCACTTTATAAATCATATAATAATAAAAACTTCATAAAACAAACGAAGCAAATAAAACAACAGGCAGGACAGTTCTTTAAAATAACGTCGAACATTGATTGGATTGAATTGATTGATTGATTGATTGACCTATTGAACTAAAAGATTTATATGGCTGTCTGTCTCGTAAAACACAACCCTGGGCAGCTCACAACAACAATAAAACCACAAATAGTAAAAACAAAGAAACAAAAAAAAAACATAAGAAAAACCAGGCATCTAACCCATTGTCTCCATCCATACCATTATTACTTAAAAGTCTGTTCCGAGAATCCTTCGGGATCTCCTAAGATCCGCTCAGGGGTCCACAAAATCAGAACTATTTATCACCTCATGTTGAAAAATAATGCACAATATTAAAATCCCATCAAACCATTGTGAGAGCAGCAGGAGCAGTAAATGCATCGTCTTTAATTTTAAATGTGGTAAATATTGATAAATATACTCCATGCCAACAGAAGTTCTTTGAGGCCATCCATAATTTTTTAAAAGTAAGAAGGGTTCTGGGAGAAAAAGTTTAAGAAACCCTGACCCATACAATCCCAAGATTCAAACCTTACTGTCCCAGGGCCGGGGGGGGGGGGGGAGACCTCCTTTATAGCTTTCGGGAAAGCTTAAAAGGGCAGCAACCTGCAGTACTCCAGGGAGAAATGATGGCAGCTGCCATTAAAAACACAGACCAAGGGCTTCTTCTCAAACCTTCCAGAATGAAATCACATCACTAAATAAATGATGTATCTAAGTTATGGAGAGAGATTTTGCACTGCCTCACCCACCTTCTAAGAGGATCTCTCTGATAATTTTCTATTTAACTTCCAAACGTGAACACTCAGAAAATAGGTTAAGGTGGAAAGAAGAAATGTAAGCAAGAAAATAATTAAAGCAGGGAGTGGAGACACTGTTACCATGCCACCCACATTTCAAAATGCTCCAGTGGTAATAACTAAGTATTATTAGTGCCTTACAAAACACAAACATATCTTTAATGTACAGCCACAACACAATTATTTATTTATTGCTTATAAGCTGTAAACCGCCCCGAGTCTTCGGAATGGGGCGGTATATAAATGTGAAAATAAATAAAATAAAT
>JANHFL010002802.1:101495-118588 GCA_032468155.1 Oxyrhabdium leporinum | reverse complement strand
CCTTGGGCACGCAGTCGAAGCTGGCCATCCGAGACATGCCTTGGTGTCTCATTTTATGACCAGACCGGTCAGCCACATAGGAGGGGCCAGCCAGGAGTGGGATTTGGCAGTTCACCAAACCACACAGAATCTTTGCTAAGGGTCCGCCCGAACCCCTGTGAGCCCCCAGCAGCCCACCCCTGGTTATACCCCAAACAGACAGGAGTACTTTACATTAATGTGTATAACATTAGCAGGAAGAAGCATCTTTGCAAGCAGAGGAGAAAAGCTGACATCCAATTTTTCCCTCCAGAAATGGTTACCTACCCATTCTGGTGAGAGAATAATTGGACAATACAGATAAGCTCTTCAGTTCAGTGGAACTTGGTTGAGACAAACACATCTAGGATTTCATGGTGAAACAATAAAACATAACTGAAGACCATACCTATCTTTTTTTTTTTAAAAAAAAGAGGGATGATTCAGCCGATATGAAAGTTGATCCTCATGGTTATCTTCCTTACTGTGGTGAAACAATGTTCTATAGGCCCCCTTCCTACTTATCAGCTCCTTGTTGAAGCTATTGATTGACACCTTAGAGATAGATGATGTTTTACCGGATGACATTTTATGGGATAATTATACATAGCTTTGCTTATTTTTTTAATAAAGAAAATTAACTCCCTAGTTTCTCAAAGTTATCATAGTTAATCACTGCCCCCTAAACCAATGAATGTTTTGTTGCTACTTTAAAATTATAATTTTGGTAACAAAATATGCCACCCAAATCCAGGTGTACTTCTTCTTCTTCCTAGCGTATTTGCACACATGCAGGGTCCACTTTTTGGATCATTGAATGCCACTTTGCACGGTCAGCTGCATGTCTAGAGTGCAGGACCGTGGCTTGCATATCTTTGTTGATAGTGTCTTGCCATCTCTGTTTTGGACACCCGCGAGGTCACCAGCCATTGACTTCTAGTGGGTAGGCAGTCTTGGCCACGGTGGAAGGTGCTGCTCTCTGGACATGTCCATACCAGCGGAGCCGGCTTTCTCTCATCTTCTCTATAATTGGTGCCACACCAAAATGGTGTCGAATGGTGTCATTTGTGATGTGACCAAGAAGGGAGATGCCCAATATCCAACGGAACATTCACATTTCCATGGCCTGGAGATAGCTTTTGGAAATCTAGGAAAGGGTACTGTTGCTTAAACACTTTGAAAAGAGGCATTTCATTGCACGTGAGTGCAAAGCACCTCTTTTGCATGCCATTGTATCTAACAATGCTCCAAAACATTTTCAGGCAGGCTCATTTCTCAAGTAACAGTTCCAGAGCCAAATTCTGCCAAGGGAAAATCCCTGATGCCAATCAATTGGAACCAATAAACTTACTATGAATGGTATCATCTTCTTTCTTCCAGATTGCTCTTATTTATGATTTTCCCCCTAGGCATTTTCTAAGCACGCCTCATCTTCTAAGCACGGCAACATCAGACACCCACATTAAGGATGTGCTTTTCCTAATGATATTATTCAAGTTAGCCATCAAAAGTGAAAAAAAAAAAATAAGGGTGAAAACTCTGGGATGAGTTTACTGTTTAAGTCTCCGTCTAGAACAGGGGTGTCAAACTTGCGATGACACATTGTCATTGCATGATGCGTCACAGCTTTTTCCCCTTCACTAAACTGTGGGTGGGCGTGGCGAGCGTGTGACTCATCCGGTTCGTGGGCCGCGAGTTTGGCACCCCTGGTCTAGAAGATGCACTTTTACAAAGGCTTCCCTTGCAATAAACCATAAGAGGTTAAGTGAGATTCACTTGAGGGTTTACGCATACTGTAAGGAGAACTTCAACTGAAGCCTTTGTTTACTTGTGAGTAGGTACACAGAGGAAAGATGCATGCGCTGTGCGGCCTCTGCAGAGGAGACAAGAAAGGCAAGTGATGAAATCTGACAGGTTCTCAAAAACAGCTGCCTTTAACTGGGTCAGTCATGAATTATACTAGAGTCTTTTGGGTGAGTTTCAGAACAGTAGTCTTTGCGGAGTAGTCTATTATTTGAACCGGGAAGATAAAATTGGTTTTCCCCACGGTAAATATTGGGATCCAGACACAAACACAATTTTGGCAGAAATATGAACAATGTGGCACGTAGTTAAATCATAGCCTTCACCTTTGACCAATCAAACAACCAGAGGTTAAAATCATCATAAAAAGCATCGTAGTTTGAATGGTGCACAGGCGGTCCTAGAAACAAATGCCCAATGTAAAGGTATTATGAGGAACTGCATATCCCAAACACTGGTTAAGTGAGGGGGAAAGAGAGAGATGGACAGCACAGCTGTTGTTTGCATTGCAATTGGGTAATCTGTATCATCACAGCTTCTTTTCTTAAGATGTCATTTGCTTTATGTAGATCTAATTCAACGCAGCTTGACAATATTTTTGCAAGGCGCGTGTGCTGTTCCTAAGGCAATCTTTCTTCTAGATTTTGTTTTGGTGCAAAACTATAAACAATACACATTGAATATTAAGGATGTAGTCTTGTGTACCCTTCCTTGGGAATAGAACCACTGAACCCACTGCAATTTACTTCTGAGTAGAAACACACGGATGCATTGAAAGTTACAGCCTTAAACATTTGAAATGGAAAGATAAAATAAAAATTGCTTTAAATATTCCATTCTGAAATGTAGACTTATCGATATATCTGTTTAGATTTGTCGCTGACTGCCCCTTGTTTGCCCTTTCGACTTGATTGGGTTTAAGGTTTGGAACTGCACTCTGAGATTATTCCCTTACAAAGAGTGACTCTGTAGGACAAATTGTTCCATTTCATCCCTTCTGACCTATTACTCCTTGAGCACGAGCCACTGGAACTGAATCAGAAATTTGATCTGGCATTGCTTCTGAGCCTCATGAACTACTGGTACAGCAAAATCTGCCTTCTATTATTCAGCAGCCCTTTGCCTCCTTCCACATCTGAAGGCTACAATTGCTCCCCTTCCCCGTTCTATCCGGGCCCTACTCCTTTTGATCCTCTGCACACTATTATGGGCCTTAAACTAGGGTCGGTCAGCCACCTAGCGACTAAGGAAATGTATGACAACCAGGCAGCAATTGTTTCAGGTCTTGGCTCGATTCTCGTTGGTTTTAACCTACATGCTCACGGAACTCAACCACTTTCCACCGGTTGAAGAGGGAACTCAACCACTTCCCATCAGTTGAAGAGGTCCCTAGCGTGCAAAGGCTGAAGTCTATGGTTCTAAATATATAGTGGGTCTTCATCAAGCATATAATTGGGCTTCTCCTGTTAGGATTAGTGTTATTCAGAACTTAAGGCCTTGAAATATAAAGGTAGTCCTCATTTAGCAACTGCTTTGTTTAGCAACCATTCACAGTTATAACAGTGACAGGAAAGTAACTTGGCAACCTGTCCTCCCATTTACAACTTTCACAGATCTGTAAAGCAGAGCAAAGCTGCAGCAAAAGCATAAGCACAGTCACAGTTTCACTTGTCACTATTTCATTCACTGACTGAGTTGCTAGTCCCAAATCATCATCTTTTTTAACGACCCCATAATCCTTTGTGAGGTGGAGTCTGGGCAACCAAATGGAGCTAGCAGAGTGTTTAATGGCCAGATGCCCTTCCTGTCACCAAGTTGCTGCTCCCAAATGTGCTTGCTAAATGAGGACTACCTGTACAAAATGAGAATTATGCTCCCTAATAGCTATGCTTAAAGAGCTTGGATACAGCCTTTGGGTATTATAGTTAGTGAACATCAAACTTCAAGGTCAACAATTAAATTACTATTGTATATGATGGGGACTTCTTTCCTTTTTATATTATCTCAGTAAGATTGTATATAAATAGTATTATATTATCTCCATAACTAACAAGACCAAGGTGTGAGATTTTTTTAACTGTTTGGATAAAAAGGATATTAGAATGTGAAGATCATCATTTAATATAACATGGAAAAGTATTGTTTTCATTGTTTGCCATTTGAGCTTAGATCCTTTAATGCAGTTTTTTTTTCTAATAGAAAAATGAGAAAATCATGATCATCACAGCCAAGATTCCAGAAATACATAATATTCAGTGTCAAGTGTTAGAAACAGCTCCTGCTAAAAGGTTTAAATGTAACACAACGAACTGTCCAATTCAAGATGGTTTTGGTTGAATATTACAGTTAACATTTTTATTAGCCTGATGAAGATCACTTTATGACTTCATCAGACATAGCAGTCCCATGAGAGAGATAAAATGTCTTTAGATGTTGGGGTTCTGTGCAATATTTGTCCCAAAGTCTTCCAAGAAAGGTAAAATTGACAGTATCTATGGTGGGATTTTCTGTTGAAGCTATAATGTATGGCAAGGACTTGATCATTCAATATATTTTGATAGTCGTAAATCAGTCGGTCTGTAAGCTGATAGAATTAAACATGACACCGGAACCTATTGACTTGAAGAGAATGAACCAGTATTTTATGCTGCCACATCTTGAAATCTTCCAGAGAGAATTATGCGCCAGAAAAAGAGCTATTTCTATTTTTAATGCAATGTAGAAACTCTATTAGACTACTTTGGGCAAAGTTGTTTTAGTTCCAAGTTTTTCATTATCAGAGTCGTTTCAATACAAGATGGGCAGCAAATGCATTTAATGAATAGAAATAATAATAAATAAAATAGCGATTATGAAACAGTTTTTTTAGAAGCTTAGGGATGACACTCCTATCTGCTTGCAGAATGTGCCTTTCCAGCTTCAAGATACCATCTAAACGCAATATATATTCCATGCAATGTGATGTATAAGATATATTTCATGTAAGAGTTATTCCTAAATTTCAGAGAAAAAGATTATGCACTCAACTTTGTGAGTCAATGAGATTTGATGACGCATTCCCAGATCTAGAACCAGGGCAAAAATATATGTTGACAGCACTTCTGCCAATGTTCAAAGGATGGTTGGCAGTTTGACATTTGTACCATATGCTTCTACAAATCTAAAAGTACATTAACTCACATGATACTCTGAATTACCTCGATTATGTTGGGCACAAGGTATTTTTGGGCATCATTTGTCTTACTTTCTTCTTGTTATGGGTTATTTTTCTAATTATCTAAGATGCCGTATCTTTCTGATTAAAGGGAAAAGAAATGTGATTACCCAGCTTGAGAGCTGCATTTTGCTTACCAAGGCATCTAAGTTTTGCTCATTCTTGGAAAATTGAATGTTTTAGTAACAGAGGCTATCTGCAAGAAAGTGGAAAGCCTGAAGAAAAATGGATTCTCCAAAAATTGAGGACACTGAAATGACTGATTAATTGTGAACGTTGATGGTAGAATGGCTGGGCTAACGTGCTGCCTTGAAAGAGAGTATATATGGATGCATACGTAACATCTGATTTCCTTAATATGTTTAGGCTGGTACCCTGTTATTCTGATGAAAAATATCAGCAGTCTCATTCATAGTTAATAACGTAACAGTGATGACAGTTGGTATCAATGTAATTTTAGCAAAAAGTACTTCACTTTCTACAGCAGATATCTTTACACTGAGACACCCTATAAAATATTTTAAGTGAAGCAAAAGATACAAAACCTCAAAAAGAACAAACACGAGGACTACTAGTAAGATTCTCCTTACTTTCCTAGAAACCTCTACTGGTGTATAAATGGTCCGAATGAAGCAAATTAGAAGCTGTTCCCTTGATCCTGATGAGAAAAAGGCCCACCCCTGCTTTGCTCATGGTGAGACCTCTTCACTTCCCCAGAATCCTTTGTGGTAGGCGAAAGTTCCCAGTCAAGCAACTCCCAGGCCGTTAGCTTGATCCAATGGGAGAAAGTCCCACTTCTCTGTGCCTTGTGGTGAGCTCCTCTTCGATTTCCCAGAATCCTCTGACAATATGCAAGTACTCCAGTGAAGCTACCTAACTGGGTAATGAAATGTCTGCCAGCAAACAACCAAGCATTTCCACACTGGGACATCCTGCGAGAGACTTTTGTCCTTTGCCAGCACGGTTCAGAAGCAATGTCCTTTTGGGATGAGAGGGAGGTCATGGTCCATCCACAATAGTGGATTAAATACTGGTGATCCCTGGCTCCTTTCTGGCATTAACGTCTATGTCTTCTGCCATTGTGAACTTTATTAACTGCGTATGAGTTATTTCTTATAAGTATTTATTTGATTACGCAAAAGGAAAATACATATGTCTCTTTGAGAGGATTGCATGAGTAATCTTGACTCGGCAAAGTATCAATTAAACCACTTGGCTGGCTGTCAAGCACTGAGTGCTTTTGTTCTCTTGCACCTTCTTAATAATAAATCTTTCCTCTTTATAAGATTTAAGTGCTCTCAGATTAGACAATGAATGTCTAATCACAAAACTACGGAAATGGCATTGTTTCATGTCCACCATTCACAGAATTTTTCAATGCAACAGAAAAAGGATTCCAAGATGGTTGAGAAACCTTTGAATAAGTATGATTTTATACACACACACACACACATATCACATATTCAAAGGTTTCTCAGCCATCTTGGAATCCTTTAGATATATGGTACTTTTATGCGGTGGGTATTAAAAGAACAAACAGAAGAACCTCAAAACTGAGGAATTAAGCTTTGTTATTGGCTTCTGCCCATATTATTGTATGCTGTCAGAAATTTGTTGTTAGGAATTAATTCTAGCTTATTGTAGCCTTGATACTGATTGGCATTAGTGCAAACTTTGTTATCTCGCTTCTTCTGTGTCTCGCTTCTGTTCTTGGCTTCAAAGTTAGGCACATCCTTGAAAATGTAGAAGAAACCGTTACCCAGGAATATCAGGCCCCCTAGATAAAGGAACCAGAGTAGGGAGTTTCCTGCTTCATAGATAGTACCACAGCAGGGAGTTACCTGAAAGCATTCTGCTGAATAAACAACTTGGCCAGGGAGGCGAAACACCACCATCCCCGACGCAGGGCTACAGGGATGCTCCTTAGACAAGGAGGGCAGAGACAGGGCCCTGAACCTTTGACGATAGATAGACCCACGTTGGTAACAAACCTTTGTCTCTGATTGGGTAAACTTTGTCTCTAACGGGATAAAAATATGTATAATACTCTGGGCCACTCTTGCAGAGGTGTGGCTATTCCTTACATGTTTTTTGCCTGTGTGTTTCGGAAATAGTTTCACTATGCAGATTCTTTTTGTTTGGGCCAAAAATAAAAAAGCTGATACTTTTGCAAGCCTCGTCTCGAGTCTCACTCTCTTTGGTATCTCGGTGGCTAGGGAAACGCCTGGGAGCTTACGTTATGGTGGCAGCTCAGGAATGACGCCCTTTTGTTACTTATAGAGCTGCTTATTGGGGCTGCTACATCTGGATCTCCAGCAACAGCTGGAACAGCCTTTGTCCCATACCTTTTACTTTAAGTGGTCTTCTTTGGTGGGCGGTGGGGAATGATTCAAAAGATAACCAAAGCAAATATTATTCCAAACCTTGTTTAAATATATTTTGTTAAGCATTATTATTTTTTAGCATTTTGAATCACTCTTTTATTATAAATAATTCAAGAAAGCAAACATACCTAATTCTTCTTCCTCTTCCTTCCCCCCTCCCCACAACAACAACCCTGTGAGGTGAGTTGGGCTGAGAGGGATGACTTGTGCAAAGACACCCACCTGGCTTTCAGGCCAAAGGTGAAACTAGAATTCACTGTCTCCTGGTGTCTAGCCTAGAGCCTTAACCACTAGACCAAACTGGGTGGCTGTAGCAGCCAAAATGGCAGCAGAGCAGGCAGCAGTCTCTGAAGCCATTTCTCTCAAGATGCCTGTCACCGAATTGTGACATGGCTCCAGGAACCATTACAGGACTTACAACCATTTCTTTAGTGACTGCTTCAAACTACAACCCTACTGAAAAACAATAACAAAGATTTACAACTGGCCCTCATGCTTATGACCATTGCAGCATTCCCATGGTCACATGATTAAAAATCAGGCACTTGGCAAGCAGCATGTGTTTGTGACAGTTGCAGGGAGTCACGTGATCACACTGCAACTTTCCCCGCCTGCTTCTGACAAGCAAAGTCAACGGGGGAAGATGGATTTGCTTAACCACTGCCTCATTCACTTAGCAACGGCAATATTCACTTAACAATATTCACGTAGCAAAAGTGAATCAAAATAATTGTAAAATGGTTGTAAAATCAGGCATGACTTACTTAACAACCACCTTGAATAGCAAACGGAAATTCTAGCCCCAATTGTGATTGTAAGTCGAGGGCTACCTATGCAACAAAGCAGCAAAAGACAAAATAAATCAAGCAAGCCTCAGAAGGGAAGCATCTATCTTTTCCTTTGGCTGAGCATGGGCAATCTGGGCTGTGCATGATTCCGAAAAGCCTTGGATTTGGTCAGCCATGACAGTTCAAAATGTTCTTCCTTCTTCTGGTTTGCCCTATTTACTGATGCTTTGACAGATTTCAAGTTTTCAAGGAAGAAAAACATGTGTGTGTGTGTGTGTGTGTGTGAGTGTACGCGTGCGCACGCACATACACAAACATTTGTTTCTTGAGCCATCATTTAGTACTACATGCATTGCTTGGTGATAAAAAGTTTCATGAGATTTTTAAGAAGTGGTTTATTAGAAAAATGCAACTTAGTAAGTTTTGGATTCCAGTTCATGAGACTCAGGAGGGGTTTTCAAAATGTAATCACTGGGAATATGTGGCTAAATTCTAAAAATATTTTTTTTAATATTGTGATAAATCACAACAGGTAAAATAAATTTGGAAGGACACCTTTTCTCCAGTTCTGTTCGGTATTTATATAGCCTTAGGACCATATTCAACACAGCACGTTTTTTTACTTACGCACTGTAAATAGAAAAGCAATGTGGGGAATGAATATATAGATGCAAGGTGTATAATTATACCTTTATTTTGTTGTAGTGTATGGTTGTAAAAACTGACTGATTTTGTGTATGCGTGTGTGTACAGAGACATACAAATCGGTATTGCTAGGTGAATAAACAGACAGTTCTGTTTTTTTAGTAAGAACAATGTATGGAAAATGTTCATTTCAAGCTAATTCCACTGAATTATTGTCATAAAAAACAAAACTGAGTAAACAGTATTGGTACTTTTACACTATGTAGTAGATACATTATTTATTAATAATTAATAAATCGCTTTTGTTTTTTAGCTTGATGACCTCTAGAACAGGATCTTGAGTGTTGCTGTGAAACTAGACCCCAACCCAAACAATTTTTTCTTAGACCTGCTAAGTTGCAAAAGGACACCTGTTTATCATTGTTCCATCCAGCAACTCAGATATTTGTGCGTAGGCATAGATATAGAAGGAAGTAGAGGCTCTTTCCCTTGGTCCAATATTGCGCTGCCTTTTAGGATATTTGTCCTGTCTAACAGGGTCTCAATAGAGTCAAAGAAAATCTGCTTCCAAAAATTCTTCCCAGAAATTTACTGATCCATGTCAAGTTTGCAGAGTCCAGGCAGCCAAATCCACGCTCCATCACCTGCCATCGAATCACCTGATGAAGGCCAAGTCTGAAGGAGTAATTTAATTCCCCTGCCACACTAATTCAAGACTGGCAAGACTTCTGAAAGGGGTTACTTAAGCTTTCCACTGGAAGGATTTACTGTCCTTCCCAAGGAAAACATCTTTTCTTACTCCTACGGTATTTTTTTTAAGAAAATGTTTTGCAAATTGCATTTCAGTGTATTAATACATTGTACATTGTCTATTCTTTTCTGTTTGGGGATTATTCTAAGGTTTGTTTTTCAAAAAGGTGTCGAAAGGAAAGCTTTCTTCCATTCTTAAGTCATTAAAAAAAAACAACCCATACTTTGAGATAAAACACCAAGGGGAGACAGCAGATTAAATGCAGGCTTTCAGTGAAAAGCAAGTGAATGGGCTCAATATATTATGACACAGCTGTCAGTCTGAGATGCCAAAGATAGCAAGTCATCGGTTACGGAGGTTATGATTATAATGTTCAATGCCATGACGGTACCATTTCAATTTTCCTTCTGCTTGCCAGTCAGGGTCATATACACTAAAATGACTCAGGCCATCTACAGTCACAATGGTCAGGGTTATCTATTCTGTATGATTATGGGAAATATCAGCTTTCTGCCATAAATTAGGATTCACATGAGCCATCGGCTCCATTTTGGCAACATTTTCAAACCCTGGCGTTATTCACATTTCTGTCTTATATTTACCTGTATAGTGCCCAATCCAAAGAACAGCTGAAGTGCTGTGCTCTGTGTGTGTGTGTGTGTGTTGCTCTCTGAGCTTGGTTGTTTGCAGACATTTCCTTGCCTAACTAGATAACGTCAATGCTACTGAGTCTGTCTGTGTGTGAGGGGGCGGGAATGTAGCGCATTACAACACAAGTTCTGAAAGGGATAACACAACCCTGTATCAAAATACACCCCGGGTAACAACCATGGAATACAAGTGAACAAAAGCCCTCAAAACCTTCTTAAATAAATCAAAAGATGCAATAACCTCAAACCAACAAACGCAACGAGTAACGCTGAATTCCTCTTTAGTTTCCCAGAATGCTCGGACGTTACACAAACCTCCTCATCGGGGCTGTTTATGCTTTCCTAGTTCGAGCCGCTGAGGGAAAGCTCCACTTCTTCTGTTAGTCGTGGTGAGCAACTCTTCACCCTCCCAGAATCCTCTGGTGGCATGCAGAACAATTTCCAGGCCACTAGCTTGATCCAATCAGATGAAGCCTAAGTTCTCAGCAGCTCTTCACCCTCCCAGAATCCTCTGACACCAGGCGACACACACTGGTAAGGCCACCTAGTCTGCAAGCAGACGCCCAGCTCAGAGAGCAACGCCACGTTTCAACCCTGAGCTTCAGATAAATGTAGAACTTGACTTACAACAGCTCAAGTTGTGACCATTCGAAGTTACAACAGCAGTGAAAAAAAGTGATTTAAGACCATTTGTCACACTTACGACCATCGCAGCATCCCAGTGGTCACGGGATTTACAGTCGGATGCTCGACCACTGACTCGCATTTAGGACGGTCGCAGTGTCCCTGGGGCACCTGATCACCTTTTGCGAGCTTCTGGCAAGCAGAGTCAACGGCTTTGCTTAACAGCCGCATTACTAACTTAGCAACTGCAGGGAATCACTTAACAAACATGGCAAGAAAGGTCGTAAAGTGGGGCAAAACTCACTTAACAAATGTCTCACTTAGTAACCTAAATGTCGGGCTCAATCGTGGTCGTAAGTTGAGGGCTACCTGTATTCTCTGACGAATGTTTGGTTTTTTTTGCTGTGAATTTGGGAGGTGGCCTTCCTGAAAAGAATGGAAACACGGCACTGCAGCCTCGCTTGGGAAGTGCAGAGGAGAATGCAGCCATCAGACTGATGGGGGGCCCTGAAAGCCCTCCCTTTGTTTTTTAATTAATGTTTAACATTGTTTTTAATCATCCTTACCTCTATTAAAATTTTAAGTTTTCTTTCCTGTTTTAATTCGTTACTGTACACCACCAAGAATGTGTTGTTCCAAATATATATATATGTGAGAGAGAGAGAGAGAGAGAGAGACGAAGGAGGGAAGGAGGGAGAGGGAGGGAAGGAGAGAGAATAAGATATTTTTCATTCATTCCTATCTATCATATTCCTATATCTTTACCTTTAAAGATATTGTGTATTTATAGTTTTCGCCTACCATATAGTACCACACAAAGGTAAAATGTTAATCTTACATCTTCACCATACCCTTATCGTTCTTCTTTAGTTATAACTTCATCCATTTTTGAGACGTTGAGCAAGACTAACCCCAACAGAAGACTCAAGTCTATTTTTGTTCTGAATTACTTATTTACCACCTGAAAATGAGCATTACAGAACTTTCCAATCCTTTTATTCATATTCCATGTACACTGTGAGTGTCAAATTCACATCACTATCTGCATTGTCTATCATGGACTCTGACCGTTCAGTCAGGCCCATCAAGAAATACTGAAAAAGCAGTTCCTAATGAGAGAAATATTCCTACACCTCCCCTTTATAAATCTTAATAGAAGCAGAGAACTGGGAGCCACTTGCAAAGTCTTATTTCATTTATCAGAGGCTTAATGAACTGAGCTAAGTGGAAAACTGTGACTCAGGTAGACAAAAGGACAGGAAGAATTAAGGTTCAGTGAGCTTTTTAACCACCCCAGAAATTTGTGATGGAGCCAAAAAGCAAATTTGCAAGTTCTTCTCATGCCAAAATCCAATCCTACTAGTCTGCCCTCTCCAACAATTGTATTTAGAAGTGAGGTTAGGCTTTTTAAGAGTTGCTATTATTAGACCATCAGGAATCAGAAAACCTTGCTGATTGCAAGGTTTTGCAAATGTTTCAAATGTCATTCCAACCTTCCTGCCTGTCCCCTAATATGAACATTTGCAGGAGTGATACAGAATAAAGCTTGCAACTTCCAATCTCCCTACTGCTATTGCTCAAAAACAGTCGCACTTCACATTTTTCAGAAAGCAAAATCCATCTCAGAAAGGTCTTTAAAAGTTTTGCTCTTTTAGGTATACAAAAATCGCAAAACTCAGAATGAAATTAGACTTCAGCTGGCCAAACATGCCCCAAAAGCAATGTCTCTCTATAGTCCAACAATGTCAAAAGGGGGGAAAATAGCTTTTTAAGAGACAGGCTTGTCCACTAGAATGGCACCCAATAACAATTTGAAAGAAAACAAAACAAAACAATATATATTATTTAAACTATTATGCATGCAACGTAAAGGATGCATCTTTCTTCCCTTCTCTGCCCTACTTCTATTCTATTGCCAAGCTGAAAACTAAAGGAACCAAAGAAACCTATCTACTCATTTGCACCAATTCAACACAGCTTTGCTTTGAATCAATATGACCAGGACTGCGTTCTGAGTCTCTAATCTGCAAATGAAAAGCCAAGCTGCCCTCTAATTCCAACATCTAATTTCTGCTCTAGATCCGGAGGCCTTACCCAGGACCAAGGGGACTCAGTATCTTCAGATGGCATCTTGAGATGATTCTTTTCCTCCATTGCCAGAGGGCTATGGTGCCAAGGACGTTAACACTGATTTAAGTTTCAACCTGAAAGAAAAATCCTGCCTTAAAGCAATGTCTCGTTGACAACAAAGATGCAGACGGAATAATTTCCCAGTGATTCTGTTTGCTTGCTAGTTTAGCCTGCTCATGTTTTTGGAACCTTAGCCTGGCAGAGAAACATGAGCTCTGTAATCTGGTACCCGCTGGCTTGGCAGCTGACTCCTCAAGTATCCCTCCTGGAAAAGGTGTTTACATGTCCAGAGAAAAATAACTACCAACGTTTTGCATCGGGATGAACAATTCAGAGATTTATTCTTCCATTAAGAGTGAGGAAGGGGATATAGTGCAAGATGGAAATTGGTATCTGTGGTGTTAAAAAAAACCCAACAACCGCTAGGGTTCTGCTGGACTGTGATAAAACTCCTAATATTTAAAAATATGATTATTCATCCAAGATGAACCTTATAAACTAGAGGGCAGCAGAAGCCATTTGGAGGTCATGTGAATCTGGTTATGGAAATTGGCAAAAATACCCTGTTTAGCACAGGATATCCAGATGTATTTCTTGTAGTACTGACCCACTAAAAATAATAACAGCAGCAAACTTCCTTGTGTAAGAAGTTGTTTCAGACACGATGTTATTAACTGTTTTATGGTTGCAGTTGTAGCTTACTGTCATCGATTTATTCTTTAACGCTGTTCAAAGCTCTCATGATTTTGTTCCCCAAAGAAATAATTGGATTCTCCAAATGATCAAATATGGGAAATTGCATCTGGATTATTTTATTTCACTGGGGGGGAGGGGGAATCCACCATCTTCTGCTGAACAAGTGTATCTTAAGTGTATCTTGAGGTCATGGTGCACAACCAGTGTGGGCTCTGATTAAAAAAGAAAAAGAAACACCAATGACCAGACTCCTTAATTTCAATAGTGCAGGCATAGTTCTCTTTTTTAAAATATTGGGATTTAAAAGTGCTTAGCTCTGAATAGATCACAGCCAATGTAGATAAGTGCTTAACACTTTTTGCCACTGAAGAAATTGAATTACAAGCAGTGTCATGTCCTTTTACAAGAATGTTTCTGAAAATTAGACCTTTTAATTTTAATTAAAATTAAAGAAATCAAGAATTTGTTGCCCATCAAGGAGTTAGAGAGGACAAACAATCTGTCCTTTTCCTGTTGTGGTTTATTGCCAAGTCCTTTGATGGGTGAAGTTTTCCAGCATTTAACCATCTGATGATTCCTTATACCCATTCCAGTGCTGATAACTGTAAATACTGTTATCAGCAGAAAATAAATAGCACTTCAAATTGCACTGAAGCAGGCCTCTGGTCTGTGGATGCAGTTCCCCTCTGCTGGTTTAACCTTAGGAAAAAATGTCTTTTTTTCTGACATAATACAAAATGAGAACATTTCCTGTGGTCAGCTGCTAATGTTTGTGCCGTACAGGCTACTTTCAAGGCAGATACATCTCTGAATATGCCCCTGAATTTTTAAAAATGTTTCCATTACATTAGAAGTTCTCCCATGGTTGAAGGTTTTAGGGAATCTGGAAAGAAAATATCTTTGAAACAATGATCCAACGGGTCATGGGTTGTCTAACATACTACTAAAACTCTGTCTGTGTATAATCTTTAGCTGGATGAAACAGTGTATTGTAGGCAAGAGTTATAGATACTTCAAAAGGGGCTAATTTACAAAATATATTCAAAATCCAGAACCCGTGACTCCTGTGGGCTTGAAATTTTATAAAACACTTTATACATAAAAGTTATCATAAAACATTAGTGACATAATACAAAACATGTCCTGTGGTCAATATTTGTGATAAACAGTTCAACATGGTCCACTTTCAAGGCGATACATCTCTGAATATCTCCCTCAATGTTTCCCTGTCTCTCTTTTCCAATGAGATTAGATATTAAAAGCTCTGTCATTGTTGAAGGCATTGAGGACACTGGAAAGGAACTATCTCCTTACCAGTGTCCTATAAATGCCTCCACTTTAAAAATTATCTAGAACAACCAACGGTTCTGACACTAGGATGAAGGAAATCATTACGGTAGCATCTTCTAGAATCATCCACCCAGTATTGTGGCCTATCCAATGTAATGAGGACCGGCTTTGAATTACCTCAGCAATGGCAAGGAGTGATTGTGGAAGATGCTCAAAATTACTAGTAAGGTAAAGGCCTAAGTGTCCATTTTCTTTAAAATGGAAATATAAGGCACAATACCTTGGACAGTTCTTTTCTGCAGTTCCCACTAAGTCTGATACACACTGCCATGCTCTCCGTGTTTCCCATTCATTTCATTGGGCTTTGCAATGGGACAACTGCCCAGTTCATTTTTGCCTCTAGCACTCTACCCAAATCTGCATTATATAGTAAGAATGGAGTGTTTTCTGTCTACTGACTTCTAATTCAACAAAAGGTTAAGGAGGGAATCTACGTCTAAATGTTGAATAATTCCCCCCCCCAAAAAAATATTTCATGACAAAATAGTCTCTATAATTTATACAACCAAAGCAAAGACAAGGACACCCTATAAACAATTCAACTACAACAAGCAGTGATTCCACTCTGCTCCTGACACAAAACGAACAGTTTAAACATCTTAAATTATAAAAGATACTGACAGTCTGAAATTATAAACACAAATGTGTCAAATAAAATAGAATTATAATGCAGATATTTCAAATTTGCCTACATTTTTGTCCATATTACTTTTTTAAAACAAAAACAAAAACAACCTTCATCTGAACATTTAAGTTCTCCCACTATTTTCACAACTTATTTTTGGGTTGGAAGAGGCTCCTTGAAGATGTCGGATAATTTCTTATCAAATATGCCGTCCTGTCAAAAAAAAGAGGGGCTTGTCTTCTTTGGCATTGGCGGTTTGAAACTCATCTCTTAGCCGGAATTGCCACTCATCTTCCAGTTCCAGTCGGACAACTGTTTGGCGAAGGGAGTTTCTGTCTTGGCAAATGACACATAAGGTGGCACCTGTAGGAATTATTATTATTAGCATTTGTATTACATATATATATAACTAATAGAAAATAATATTGTAGCTCAAGGTTGAACTGTGGGGTCCTTAGGAATCTCTGACCTTGGTTGTTTTCTTGCAGACTTTTCAACTCGGCAACATCATTGGTGCTAGAAGGGAGGGGGGTTTGTTCTCTTTTTATGTACTAGAGGCTTGCCCTGTCGGTATTGGTGAGTGTATTCTTAATTATGGAACCAAATCCAGGAACCACTAAGAACACTCCCACCACCACTGATAGGGCCAGCCACAAACCACATAAACATAAAGCAAATCCCACTCCTTGTAGCACTGATGATGTTATCTAGTTGGGTAGTGAAACATCTTCAAGAAAACAACCAAACTCAGAGAGAACCATGGACCCCTCAAGATACATAACTCTCTGAACTAAGAACAAAAATCATACACAACAGCCTGCACTCAATGGGATGACCTAAAAGGCATTATCAGTCAAAAGGAGAAACAGTGAAAGGACAACCATTTTAGCAATCAAGAACACCAAGCAATCTCTTAGAAATATGCTTGTCTCCTGCCTTCTTTCCCTTCTGTGTCCTAGGATACCTTTCATAGGTGGCAACATAATTCATATCGCCTTCCACTTGCTGCATGTAGTATTTGGAATGAGCAGTTAATCAAAACATGCAGGGCACCTTCTGCAGTTTATATTCCAGGGAAGTGGGGATATGTATGAAACTAAGGGGAAAGAGATTTGGGAGCTGTAAGTGAAAAGAGAGGTCTGAGGAAAAGTAATAGTCTTAGCTCTAAGATAACCTCTGCTTCTCTGGGAAAGGTTAAATATTTAGCACCGAGGAAGCAGGGATTGACAACCATAGATATGTGGTAATATTAAGGGAACCTGGTTCTAACCAATTTTGAATTATTATTAAATATTTATTCAGCTTCTTGTTGAAACAAAGAAAAGAGAGGAAAATGAAAACAATTTCCACTACAACAATGATTTTTTTGGGGTGGTGGTAGCAAACCAATGAATCTTTTAAAGATTCCATGCAGT
>JANHFL010002802.1:85015-101421 GCA_032468155.1 Oxyrhabdium leporinum | reverse complement strand
AGGAAGGAAGGAAGGAAGGAAGGAAGGAAGGAAGGAAGGAAGGAAGGAAGGAAGGAAGGAAGGAACCATAAGAACAATTAGGGTATATGACAGTATTCCTGGTAAAACATTTAGCTTCCTTCTCATCAATTAGATTCGTCAAAATGCTATTTTAGAAACAGATCAGGTTCCTTGCTCCCAGGAAGCCAATCTGTTCCTGCACTGAATAGATGTTTCTTCCTGGAAGGTTCTTTGTTTCCTCCCTGAGTAGTTTTTCAGGTAGGAAAATTCAAGCATCAGCGACTCAAATGCTTTTGTCCTTCCTGCCTGCCTGCCTGCTTCAAAGATATTAAGTCACTCTATGTGTCCACGGCAACCTCTTACCTTTCAAAAAGTGGAATTTCTTCAAGAAGCTGGCTACAACAAAGGAATCACAGAGATACAACAAGAGTCCACTGAATATCATCTCAGAGCAGCTGACATTCAGAGAATGAGGCCGAGAACTAACGTAACAAACTGCAATCTGTTTGAAAGAAGAACAAAACGGCAAGAATGGTTTACTCCCCATCCAGAGACAATTCAGGTTAGCATTATTAGACAGTTATCGGCAGCAGTTTCAGATTGTGCTGGGCATCATGGAATCCATTGATAGCAGGTAAATGAATAAATCTATTTTTCCAGATGTAGCAAATGTATAGCAAATGTTTGTTCTCATCAGAGTTCTCCTATGGTTAGCACATATCTTTTTATTTTATAAATAATTTGGTATGCTACACTTAGTAATAAGTTCTTTTTTCTCACATTTATGTAGTTATTTCATGACTGAATGGCCTTTAAAGAGAAGTTATACAAATCCTCTCTTGTTTAATAACACTTTAGCTAAACTGCAGAGGCTGGCTCTCCCAGGAGCTTGGCATCACCCCTAATCATGTGTAACTGAAACAATAGCATCTCCTTGTCTCTTTTGCCACTTCCTTTCTCTTCTTTTATTGTTTCCTCTGCAGCAAACATTTGTCTCTGGCAAGCAGGGTTGGGCTGGGTGGATTGCTGGGTGGGCGTGGCCATGGTGGGTGTGGCCTAGCCAGCCTCCTGCACCATGGTGGGGGGAGGTGTTTTTGCCCTCCCCAGGCTCTGGAGGCTTTTCTCGAGCCTCTGGGAGGGCGAAAATGGCCTCCCCAGACTCCGGAGGCTCTCTAGAGGCCTGAAATAGGCCCATTTCCAGCCTCCCGAACTTCCGGGAAGCCTGTTTTTCGCCCTCCTAGAGCCTCCACGCAGGCTCTGTACTTACCTGGGATCCAAAACGGGCCATGTGGGGATTCCTGGGAGGAGCGGAGCAGGATGGGGGGGGGAGCCAGGAATGGGATTTGGAAGTTCGCAGAACCGCATAGACTCTTTGCTACATGTCCGCCCGAACCCGTGCGAACCTGTAGCAGCCCACCCCTGCTGGCAAGGAATCTGTCCTGGTGCACCCATAGTTAAGTTACTCTATAACACTTGTAGAGACATTTAGTTGCTGCCTCATTCTGGCAAAGCTGGAATAACCGACCATAGCAGGTAGCTGCACAGGTACTGACACTCAGCTATTCTCCTTGGCAAGGCACACTTGCTTTTTCTGGAAAAAAAAAGGGGGGTGGGCAAAGTCCAACCACTTCAATTATGCCAGGAAAAACAGTTGGTTCTGAGAGGGGAAGAAGTCTAAAATCCAGAAGCATTTGGGCCAACCTTCTGGAATGGCCTCTTCTTAGAGGTTGGTTTGTTTCCAATATTATCTGCCTTCTGGAGCACGTTGAAAACTGGACTTTTCCAGAAGGTTTTGGGGGCCCATAGAATGTACTGGAAGAAGGAGGGAGGGAGAAATTGTATTTATAATAAGGTGTTCTTGTCTTGTTACAATATTTGCTTATCTTTGTGAGCTGCCAAGATGTTTTTGTGACTGTGGCAGAATATGCATTTGATAAATAAATAAATAAATTCAGAGAGTGACAGTCTCAGATAATAAGAAGCAAGCAGAGTCCACTTCGCAGACTGTAGCCCTCCAGGTACTGTTAAATAACAATTAACTAGAGACAGGATGAGCAATAAAGAAGAATGCTGGGAGTTGAGGTTTAGCTACATTTGAAGGGCATGTCCACACGTGATGATGATGATGACGATGATGATGTTATCCATTCAGTCATGTCTAATTCTTGGTGATTTTATGGACCAGTTCTCTCCGCATCTTTCAATCTTGCACTACTTCTCTGAGTTTTTCTACGCTCTGGCTGGTGTCAGCCTTGATGGTGTCCAGCCACCATGTTCTTTGACGGCCTCCTTTCCTTTTACTTCTAACTCTTCCAAACATAATTGCTTTCTCCAGTACATGCATATATTTTATTTTTATATTTATATACAGTATTTTAATTAATACATAAGTTGATTACCTGTGGTCCTAAATTAAGGTAACAATCCACAGATAGCACTGGGTGGTTGTAATTCTTCAATGAAAGAGGGAAGAAGCGATGGCTGTGATACTGGAGATATTTTTCAAGCAATAACTGAGCAGGAGCTGCCAAGAATGTATGCTTGCTGTCAGGGGCACATATATATTGAGCTGGACCAATACTCATTAAATGATCTGACACCTGAAAAGAAAACAATGACTGTGAGAGTAATTTTTTTTAGCAGTGACTTTTTAAAATAGGTTAAAAATACATGTAGCTGAACAAAATCACATACAACAATACAATTATATAGCTGACTGAGAAAAATAAATTCAGATGTCTCACATATTTGAGAGTATGTATGTATGAGCCTCGGTGGCGCAGTGGTTAGAGTGCAGTACTGCAGGCTACTTCTGCTGGCTGCCTGCAATTTGGCAGTTCAAATCCCGTCAGGCTCAAGGTTGACTGAGCCTTCCATCCTTCCGAGGTGGGTAAAATGAGGACCCAGATTGTTGGGGGCAGGAGGCTGACTCTGTAAAACCGCTTAGAGAGGACTGTAAAGCACTGTAAAGTGGCATATAAGTCTAAGTGCTATTGCTATTGCTATATACTGTAAACAGGCACATAGATACAAATATGAAGACACACAAACACATATTTTCAGAAGCTTGTTGAGAGCTTAGATATCACTCTGACATATGGACATGATTGTGACTGTCTGGGCCTTTTGACCGCTTGCTTCCAAAATAAACACAAAAATCGTTTCAAAGATTTATTTATTTATTAATTTTTGTGGCCACCCATCTCGAGAATGTGACTTAAGGAACCCGTTCGAACAATAAAAAAACAATATGAGCAACGAATAAAAACCTACAATGGCCACAAGGATAAACCAAACAAAAACAATAACAAAAACCTCTGAAGAGATCTTCAGCGTGTTAAAAAAGCCCTGCAGGATTGGAGCCAACTTGATCTTGAAGGTATGGTGTTCCAAAGCACAGGTACCCTTTAACTGGTTTATAGGGCTCCCCAGCTCAAGCAATGTGGCTTTGGGCGCTATGCACAAAAAACAAATACATTTTTAAAAAAACCCATGTGATATTAAAAAAAAACAGAACCTATCCAAAATATAAAATGATGACCAAACAGGATAATTAGATAACCAAAAGGGACTCAATTTAACTGAATCCCCCCTCCCCAAAGAAAGGCAAGTCTCAACAGTTTTTCTAAAGGCAAATAAGAGTTGGAGTTTGGTGTATATCCAGGAGCATGGGTGGGTGGGGCGAGATGAGATCATTCCAGAGCCAGAGGGACAGCAACCAAAAGGACACATACTTCTAGGTTGCGTGAGATGGCAAATTTCAAAAGAGGGAACCTGAGCATTGTGAGAGTGTGTGGGGGTGGGCAGATGTTCTTGAAATAAGGCAGTTCTGCAAGTTCCCAGTCTTTTGCCACCTAGGGCTTTAAAAGTGGTAACCAGCACCTTGAATCTCACCTGGAAAACTATTGGGAGTAGAATAGTGATGTCACATAGGGATAATGAACTGCACTCATGCTGCTTCATTCAGAACCAAATTTCACATGGTTGTACAATAGAGCAGGGTTCTCAAACTCCCGGCCCATGGGCCGGATGCATCACATGCCGGCCATGCCCATGCCTGTTTTAACAAGGGGGGGGAGTCCCGATACGTCATGTGACACCGTGTGTTTGACACCCCTGCAACGGTGTGTTGCAGTAGTCCCATTAGAAGGCAACTAAGCCATGAATGTCCAAGACCAAAACCTCCCAAACCAGGAATAGGTGAAACTGGTACACAAGTTGCAGTTGTGCGAAGGCTAGCCTAGCTACAGCTGCCACCTGCTCTTTGAGCAAGAGCTGACAGGAACTCCCTTCGCCAATCTGCTGCTCGGCTGGATCATGTTGTAGTTTTGGAGGCAAGACCTGATCCTCAAATTGGAACTCAGTTTAGATCACCCCATTTGCTTCACCTCAGAGTCTACTGAATGCAGTATCCGTGTGTAACTTTGGAGCTAGTAGGCACTCCGTTCCTGAAGTCTCACCTTTGATTTGATATGAAATGATCTTTGCCCTCCTACTGCTATTTGTTTCTTCATGACACTAAATCGATTGAATCGGCAGATCCTCAAGCCTGCACTGTGGACGCGTAGATTGAAATCCACATCATCACACACAAATCTGTTGGGAAGAGCAGGAGATTCAGCGTTTAAGGAACAGTGTGGATTCCTGAAACTTCAAGAGAAAGCCCTTGTGAAAACAATAGAAATAACGTACTGCAAGGGTCAAGATTGGCATCGACCGTAACAGGACCTGTTTAAAAAGGCGTGACACTGACATTCGTCCAAGGGAACTGATGGTCTGGCATCGCAGGGATAAGTCTAAGAAAAAAAACTGTTCCTGATATTGAATGGTGCGTACAGTTTCTTACAAGTCCGAACTACTGTTTCAATGGAGCTATTTTTAGCAGGAAAATAATGTGCTAATTGCAGTTTTTCTTCTTATTTTTATTTCTTTTAACATGTCAGATACAAAGATGCCTTTAGTACATTGTAAGATTTGACCCTAAAATTTAAAAAGAATCATAAAACGGAAAATATTCAGCATCCTTTTGAATCAGCGAGCCTAAGGGAATGAGCTACCACAATATAACTCGGTTTCTTCCAAGCTGTGGTCCTCTGGATATATTAAAGCTGCAACAAATCTATACGGCACCAGGTTGGGAGGAGCTGGCTCCCTTAATCAGACTTCGCTCACCTGTTTTGGTTATACTGGACATTCTGGGTCAGGTCCACATTCAGCATGATGAAGTCATGCGCATGGCAACATGAGAATGGCTCCTTGATATCTCCACTCCTAGTTTTACTGGACCATTTCCTCATGCCAATCAAGGCATAGTGGGTGACACTGGGAGTCGATTCAATGTGCTGAAGAATTTGCTTTAGGGAAATATTCTTTTCTCTCCAGGTATATTCACTGCAAGAGATCAGGAAATAATTTCAAATCAAATTAGCAGGGTTTTTCTAGATAAAAAAAGTCTTCAACACCACAAAAAATAGCCATTTACCTTTTTCTGTCAGCAGAACAGTCGATTTCAACAGCATTCCACATCACACAGGAATCATCAGAGATGACAATAAAAGGCCAAATATCTTGAGGCTTAATCCCAAGCTCTTCCTGTCGATTTCGTTCCAGCTCCAAATTATGGTAAGACAGTTCTTTTATTAGGAAATGAGCAGCTCCTACAACCAAGCCAGAGAAGCAGAGTGAGCTGTCAATAAGGGAAAGTGGAAGTTTCATTTTAGCTCAATGTCTTTAGCTATACGAAAAGATTTTCCTCCCACGATCAAAATTTTCTTGGCTGCTCAAAATATTTAGATGGTTGTTCACCTGACTTGTAGCAGATAGATTAATGGGATCTACTACACATGACTACATCTGTACAATAACCAAATCAAAATAGTATTTTGCATGTTATGCATTACATTTAAGTCATAAAATACATATTGATAACATCTTTTTTGTTCGGTGTGTTACAGTATCATGGCCACCAAGCCTACAGATAAAAAAGTGTTTGGCTTCATTTGTTATTGATTATTCTAAACTGAATGGAACGGAAGATGGTTTAGATGGAAAGCAGCAAGAGGGATGGATTCAATTACAATGGCAATGGCACCCCTGTTGGAAGACCTAAAATGCAAAATTAAGGATAGATCATCTTGGAGAAAATCTATTCATGAAGTCACTAAGAGTCAACACTGATTTGATGGCATCTAATCAGATTAAAGTTGCTCCTCACCAATTAATCAACAGTTTATACGAGGAGCAGTCAATACGTTTGTGGGCAAGATCTGTATTTTATTGATTTATTGAAGCTGGTGGCCAAGGGCAGCAGTAGAGGATAAGTTGAAATTACAGCATCAGAAAGAGCTGATTATTTGGCTGCTTTATACAAATCAGCAGCATAATCATGGACTAGTTTTGGAGGCCATAAAAAAAAGACTCAAGCAAGATTTCATGTTCCCCAGAGTTGCCCTTCCTGTTTTAATTATTCTACCAGACCAGTGTTGCCAACTAAAGTTAGTAGCCTTGTTTTATTCACACACGTAACTAATGAAACATGTACCTACCCACTCCTGCACTGTTGAAAGTACTTGGCAGAACAAGCATGATGTGATTGGGCCAATATTTTTTATATATTGCCATTTCATACTCTTTGACAACTAAAACATGCAAATGGTTGGCTCCATCCATTGCGTGATAAAGATTAAAAAGACCATGTTCATGGCGTCCTGTCGTAGGAGTAAAAGTAGGGCTCTTTATGTAGTCCTGGCTCTGTAAAAAATAGGAATTTGTATGATATTATATGGATTAATATAAGACAATGTAATAAAACGTATTGTAAATCCAATATTTACAAAAGCCTATAAATAGTATAGAAAGATAACTAGAAAGAAGAGGAAGAAAAGGAAAAAGTACCACTACTATTCTACTCAAAAACAAAGACCCATTGACGCTGTAAAGGAATGAAGTGACAGGCCGCCCTACTTCCACCAATCTCTATCAAGTTAAATGTCTACTATGTCTAAAGTTTACAGTGAAAACATTAGAAATATTTTAGATAAGGGGGGGGAAAAGTCTGGTTCAATTAATTATTCAGTTAGAGACTGATAATTGCAACTAATTCTCCTTTGTGAGAATGAGAACTGAAAGAAAAAATGAAGAGGATAATTAAAACTACCTACTGAATTGTATTTGCTACTAGTCATTATAGGACAAACATACATGATATGGGGATGGGAACCCATAGGTGAACATACTAGCATCTTTGTTAATTTTGCATTAAAAAAAATAACTGTACAATTATCCTCACACTTATATCTTAGCCAATTAACTATAGAAGCTGTCCCCTAGGTTTATACACACACACACACGGAGGCTCCAGGAGGGAGAAAAATGGGATTCCCGGAGGTTTGGGGAGGCTGGATACAGGTTGTTTCCAGCCTCCCTAGAGTGTCTGGAGTGGGGGGGGGGAGGCCGTTTTCGCTGGACCTCAGGGACCTCAGGGAAGGTGAAAACACCCCCCTCATCATAGTGCAGGAGGCCGACTAGGCCACGGCCACATGGCAGCAAACCCGTTGCTGAGGTTTTTGAAGCTCACCCTTGTGTGTATATATATATATATACACACACATACAAACACACACACACACACTGTATACACACACACACTGTATACACACACACATGCACACACAAAGATGTGCACAATACATGTATACATGCACACGCATACACAGAAATACATACATACATACATATTGTTTTATAGTTGGACTATAGAAGTTAATAATGGTACGTTTAAGGATGGGAAAGGACTGATCAACAGAGCACGTGCTTTTCAGGTTGAAGGCATAGGATCTCCAGATACAGGGAAAGCAGAAAATATCTGCCTAAAACCTTGGTGAACCAGTGGCAGTGAACAGTACTGAGATGAATCACCCAAGTGTGCAACTTGATAAAAGGTAAGTCGGCTGGGTGTTTCTATGTCTAACCTAAATAAAATCAGATCTGATTTCTCTGTCAAAGTATGTATCTGATAAAAGAGAATTTGCTGTAAGAATTATTTTAAAGGAAAAGTGAGCTTCAAAGACATTTTAACGGATGCAATGTAGGGTTCTTGCATTATTTAAGAGAAACCCAGTGTATGTGAATATCTTTCCAAACATGGTGGAAAATTTGGAAATGCCATCTTAAATCTCTGTTTAACACTGTTTCCTTACTGGATAGCTTGGGGGCTATTTTCTCTAATATGGAGATCAATCAATCCATCTATACTGTCACCTGGAAGCAAAGTCCAATCAGTTTAAATCCTAATCCTCTAAAACAAGAGTTTTGCAAATTGCTCTTTATCTACCTGATCTGTGACAAGAGGCAATCTCATACTTTCCAGCTGCCTTGCTGGATGGCTAAAGACAAAATGGTGCTCCTTCGATTTAGGGATAATGAAGTGCAGCTGAATTTCTTCTCCAAGCATTGAATAGGAAAAGGCAAAAGCGTGCAAGGTGGATTCATAAAGCTGAGAAAAGAAAAGGATACAAGTGTAATGTACCACATTTGCTTTTTTTTGACAGCTCTGACATTGATATGTGCTGTTGACTATTAAAACGGTGGCAAAAAAGCTAACCGCATCTTAATACAGTAAACAGATTGCATTAATTAATGCAGATGTTTATGTTCAACCCCCCCTCCCAAAAAAACTTTAATATATACAGAAAGATATACTTATTTAAAGTGTTGATATTTAAGGTATAAAATGGAACATCAACAAGCTTCAGCTAGTGTCATAATAGATACACTTCTGAATCTGCTGCATTTTAAAATTTATGCAATGAGTTGAGCAATGAGCTCTTTAAAAAAAACTAGCTACGGGTATATATCTAGGGATTTATATAGAAATGCTTTCTGTTTCATGAGTCCAGTTGATGGAAGGCCCAAGCCATTCTTGGTAGATGCAGTATTTTAAAAAGTTAGGCAGGGCTGAACTGAATTAATAGTTTAAGAGGATACCAGCAGGAAAGTTGGTGTTTCACTCTAGACCAGGGCTATCAAACTTCCAGCCTATGGGCCGGATGCGTCACGTACTGGCCACGCCCACGCCCGGTTTAGCGAAGGGGGGGGGAAGTCCCGATACGTCACATGACGCCACCATGACGACAACCCGGCTCTAGACTTACATTGTGAAGTTGAAAAAACCCTTCCGTTTTCATATTACTGCTAAGTAATTTGGTTTAGCAAAGCTGATTCCTAGATTTTTTTAGCAAAGTGGGTATAATATTGTATCCTAAAAAAAGGATATGGACTAGCCTATTCAATATAATGTTGCATAGGACCATGCTTTGTCCTTTCCCAGTTTTCTAATCTGATGAATACTTCAATACTTTCTGCTTTTCCTTTAAATGTAGAGGATTTTCTATTGCAGATTCTATAAATCTTACCTGATACCTGGGAATAAAGCCCATATATTGATGACACTGTTCACAGTGATGGTAAGTGTTGTAAGCAGCATATTTGGATAATCTCATCCGAGTTGTCTGACGGCGCATGTACAGATCCTCTGATTTTCTCTTTGTTGATCTATCTGCACAAATGCATTTTGACTGTATCAGCTAAAAGGTGCAGCCACTATTACCAAGGGATGAGCGCATATTTGTTCATTAGCCCCTGACGAATTATACTAGCTTACAACCAAAACAAGATTAAAAATGGATTTTCCTTATGGGAGTAGATGGATGTCAGTCATTCTGTCAAAATATTTTTTTTCTGTTACTGCTCTTACTAAGAGCTTTTTAGAATATAGTTCTGAATAATTATCCAATCTGGCATTTTTCAGGGGTGTTCAGAATATTATTTCAACGCTTCCAAGCCAACATGTTCCAACACTGGATATTTTTCATGAGACTGAGCTAAAATTTTATTTAGATGAATGTCAGATTCAACTAATACTTGCTACTTCCAAGTAATTATGGATGGTTAGCAGTTCAGTAGTAACTATGAACAAAAATTTCAGGCTATTTTTCTTCTTTTTTGGTCCCAGTCCTTCACACAGAGCATCTACTAGCGGTATGAGTACAATGCTCAAAGTCAGATTGGGAAAGGAACTAACAAGAGATGAATTATAAAGCTAACCATTATTTAATCCAGAATACAAATAACTGTCTGCCTTCCAAATTGAATGGCATTTCCTACCCACTCCACCCAAATTTCTTCCCAAGACTGGAATGCAAAACAAGGATCTGAGCAACAATTTATCCTGCAATACTTTCATTCTATAAAAATTGTACAAAAGTAAGTTGTTGAAATAAAGGAAACAGGTATTCTGACCGTCACTCTTTGTCTTCTGCACTGTTGAACAAACGAGACTTGCATCTTCATATTTTGGATCGTGGATTGTATAATCAAAAGGCATCTTTTTAAATGTTTCTAAATCAGGCCACACCTCTCCTGGCTGATGATAATATTGTTCTGAATTTTCTTTCAGATCTGTGGTATTATCAAGAAAAAGGAAATCCGAAAATATAAACCCAGACAGACGATAAGCTAGATTTCAGAAGAAACCCACGCTACGCAACTAATGTAATGCTTTTTCATGTTTAATGAATGCGGGCATTTAGGATGAATTATTCAATGTAGAAGGAAGAATAGGACCAACCCTCCTTTTTCCACGAATAACTCCAAGCGCTATCCAGCCTAGTTACAACTTAACAATCAAATATTTTAGGGATGTTCAGCGTGTACAACTTTTTAACATCCCGAGCTATATCTCACTACAATCACAGGGCAACACCTGATGAAACGCAAATATTGATTAGTTAGTTTATTTGATGGCTGTAAATAAAACATAAACTTTTCAAAAGAATTAAGCCAGATGGAAATTAGCTTTGTGGTTCCCATCTTCTGTTTGAAAAGAGAGAAGTAATGGATTCTGAGCCCTTCGGAAGTTCTAGTATTAGAACAATGAATTAACTCAGCTGAAATAAAAAGAGAACTTCCAAGGTCATAAATTTGGAAAGTCAGGGAAAGTGCTCTGATAAATGACCTCATTGGATCTCACTACCATGGAAGCTATAATTTAAATTATAACCTGAAGTTTCAGGATATAGGCAGTCCTCTTTTACTGACCACAACTGGAACTGGCAATTTGGTCATTAAGTGAAATAGTCATGAAGTAAAATTGCAGCTCTGCTTATTATCTTTCTTCAGCTTTCCTTTCCTTTCCAGACCTGTGAAGATCATTGAATGCAAGGACTGGTCACGCAGTTACTTTTTCATCACTGTTGTAACTGCAAACAGTCGCTAAATGAGGATTACCTGTACATGTCATTTCTACAGTATCCAAAAAATGATAGTAGAAATTAGGACACATCCAGATGATTATCTCCAAAATACTGTACAGGTATGATGGAAAGCTCACCAAGCATTGGAGATGCTTTTAATTAATTGAGAAGCACGTTTGAACTCTCAGCTTCCAAACAACATGAAAAAGTTCATTTCTAGATTAATGTTTCAAAAGAATATTCCCACAAGCAATGTTTTATTGAGATATTTCCAACTCTACCATTTAATCAGCAAAGAAGGCAAAGGAAAACCAATAGTTATTAAGGATGGTAAAAACAAAATATGATAAACTTGAAAAAAAATAAAAAGAGGGGTTTGTAAAAGACTTCATTAATGAAAAAAGGAACATAAGGCTTAAGAATACAATAAAAAGAAAATCAAATAACAAGGGGCTTAAATAATGTTCCCCAAAGAGTACGTTTGGGAGACATACCAATATTGATCTCCTCTTCATCATAAACATCTACTTCTGTCAGCCGAATCAACATTCGAGATAAAATGCTAAGAAACTGTAGATAAGCACCAGTCTTTCCTATCTGGAAACACATAAATCAGAACTGTAAATAATATCCAATTCAAATAGTGTATTTTAGAATCCACCAATATAAATAATGACTGCCGCTTAATCTGAATTTAATCTTAAATCTCTAATTCTACAGGTGCTGCCCTACCGTAAGTCACAGCCTTATAGGGTTGGGATATATAACTCGGCAACACGCAAAGGAGCATTATTTCCCCCTTGATTTTTAGTTTCTGTTTTTCTCACAGCTTGCATTTTACTGCACTCAGAATATTATCCTGCAAAGATATAAGGCAGGGATGGGCAATTAATATTCCCAAGGTGCCACATGAGAAACTGGGACCGCTGACCGACTCATCAGGCTGCTCCAGGCGAGGGACGAGCAGGCGCAGGAAAGCACTTTCTCTGTTCACCCTTTGGTAGCCACCAGCTGGCTGAAGGAGCACATCGTCACTGCTCTGAGCTGAATCTGGCTCGGCTTCTTTTGACCCTTACGGTGAGCTTATTTGCATTTGATTTCTACTTTCAGATTGTCCTCATGCTGGCTGGACAAGGGCAGCCAAAGTGTCACATATGGCCGGGGAGGGGGCATAAAAAGTCCAGGTCTCATATAAGGTTGTTTAGGATTAAATATACTGACTACATTGTATGGTGGTGGTGACGGTGATTACTATTATGACTGTTATTCCAAGATTCGAACAGTCACACAGAAACTGAGAAGAAGGCAATGGTTAGGCGGTGACGAAGGGCAACAGCAATAAATTATTTTGATAAACTGCCCATTAATCTAAATGTCTATGGAGATTCTTAATCAACCAGGCCATGGTTGTTCCAAAGGTGCTTTCTTCAAGAGGCAACCGGAGTTCCTTTGTTTTTCGAGAAGACGTTTCGCTTCTCATCGCTTCTTCAGCTCTTTGGGATGCACATTAATGTAGGCAAGATAAACTATAATTCTGGATTTGTCCACTGTGGTCATGAAAGAGGCCGATTCAAGAAAAATAAAAATCAATTATTTACATGTCCAGGGCCTGAAGGAGAAAAATTATTTCAAAGGACTGCAGAAATTGGAGAGCCTTTGTGTTGATGTTGGAGCTATATAATAAATTGGTGAATAATGATGGAAATCATCTTATAGGGTTATGACCACAATTGAGCCCAAAATATTTCTCGTAAGTCATCAGATGACTGAACTCAATTTTATGACAATCATTAAGTAGGTCAGAGTGCTCATTACATGAATCACAGAATTTTAGGTCGAGCTCCAGCTTATCCAATGGGTACGTTTTGCTGCAAAATGATGAAAACCGTCTCAAAACACAATCACATAACCATGAAATGCAGCAATTTGTCATCAATAAGAGCCAGCAACTGAAATGCTTGACCATGGGGGTGGCGCGGCAGACATATCTTTGAGGACAGATCACAAAGTAACTTTTTGGGAGTTATAATCACAATTCAGAAGGTCATTAAGCATCCAGTACTGTATTAAGTTGAGGACTACTTGGTAGTTTTGTCCTACAAGGCAATTGTTTTCTTAAAATGAGAGGGTGAAAGGAAAATGATTGACAGAGGATATTAGAAGTAATTACTTTGGTCCCATACCTGAGGTGGCCCATTCAGCAGCAGCCTCCTCGGGTGAAAAGTGTCCATCCTCCCTTCATTTCTATTGTTGTAGTCCATGTGGATTGGCTTGGGAACTGTCCACTGGCGATAATAGAGGGACTGCTCTGTGGAGGTCATCATTTTATTCATGAGAGGACGAAAAGAGCTTGACCACATTACTGAATGATAAGGCAAGAGGGAGGAGGACTTGGGAAGACCTGTGCTGTCTGCAGAGGTCACAATATCATACATCAGCTTGGGAAGGTAAACAATGGGAGGTTGCTGGGATGTTTTGGTCATGGAACACTGAGGGCCTTGCAGTGGTAAGGAACTATGGGTGGGGAGAGAAGAGGCCAAGGAATATGAGAAAGGCGAGGGTGACGACGAAGAGATGGACGTCTGAGCAGCTTTCATGGTCTGTTTAGGCTCTTTCTCCACTTTGGGTCCTGGCTTTTCAATGCTGTTCACACTCTCTTCATTACTGCTGCTTAACATCTGATGAGGTGACTTTTTCACTACCTCCCCTGCAGATGCTTCACTGCAAAATGGAGCACCTATGAATAAAATCTATATTTTAGCAATAAAATGGTAATGATTAGAGGCAGCTCCATACTATCATATTACTCCCTTCCCCAGACACATATAAGAACATCCCCACAAGTCATTCCTGGGGTACAATAAATTAGGCAGAAATTAGACAAGCAAGGCTGAGACCTTGAAATTGGCAGTGTTAAATGAGGGGTGGGGTGGAATCATGATGTCTTGGTGAGAGATGAGCATGATTTTAGATGGATCAGTTGTTTGAAATATGTCTAAATTTCAGTTTATCATATCGCTAAAAGCATCCTGAAATCCTGACTGAATGTGCAGTGATGAATAACAGTTGTTTCATTTGAGCAGAAAAAAAAGGAGCTGCTTCAGCACAAATTCAACATGTAAATCTTGTTCTACAATCCATAAACTCTCATCCTAATATATATATATATATATATACATAAAAGAGCCATGGTTTAGTTTAAACTCCAGTAGGAACCCTATAAAGAACAAAGATTAAGGGTCACCTCCAGATCTTTCTTATAAGAAAGGGTATTTGTGTATTAGGATGATTAATCTGTGTGCCATCGCTTGTGAAATGTGATACAAATGTTTATTTTCTGGGAAATTGGGGAAGCATTCTAGCCTCTCCACCTTCCAAATGCCGACATATTTATTTGTCTGTGTTGTTTATTTCAATTCTAGAAAAGGTGATTGTACTTATTATGGCAATGAATACTAGTGCAACACATTTAAAAATGACAAAATTTAAATTCCTTCATGATGTTATTTTCAGACAAGAACTCTACTTATATAGTAGATTGAAATGCTGCTATGTAATAAGATGTTAAAAAATTATGCGGTATGTTACATGGTAACATAAGTTATTACATTTTTTTCACTTCTAGCAGCATGTAATATTTTCTAATAATAACTCACTGGTAGTAGGTAAAGAAAGGAAGTCTGGGATAAAAAGAAATCTAATTCAGCATGAGATTTTGCCTAGATTCATGCTTAGATGTCCATGCCCAAATATCTTTCCACGTTACAAATGATTAATTCCAACAAACTGAATTGCAGAAACTCTTAACAGCACTGGTTGAAAGTATTTTCCTATCAGAAATTGTAAAAACATACCTAATTCTATAAAGATAGGTTTTAAAAGTTTTTACATGGATTTTTTGTTCTTTTTTTCCCTAAGAACAACAGCAGCATGGATTAAACCATGGACTAAAATGCTAGAGCAATGTTTGACAATTCAAGAACTTTTAAGATATGTTGACTTCAATTCCCAGAATTCCTCAGCTCCTCATTCCTCTCAATACTCCTCTCCAGCTTCTCATGTCCTTCTTAATGTTGTTGTCACTTGGCACCACTAAATCTATCACCACTGCTGCCTGTTACCATGGTTGGTTGGCTAGTACCTGTCTGAATCTGGAAGCCCCACAGGAAATCCCTACACTTGTCTGGGGAATTCTGGGAATTGAAGTCTACTCATCTTAAAGTTGCTGAGGCTGAGGAACACTGCTATGGAGTACAAGAGAGATATTAATGGTTTCCAGAAATAAAATAACATTCCAACATTCAAAGAAAACACAGAGAACGCTGAACCGGGAAGTCTTACTTGATGCTTTTGAAGAGACAGAAGAATCGGCAGAATCATGAGAGCCAGATCTCTCCCTATTCACAGGGCTTCTTCTTTCAAAAGCTGATCCTGCTCCATAATTGAAGGGAAATCTTATTTAATATTTTCATAGACATCATATGATCTAACTTAAAATACAAAGGGGGTGGAGAAATAGACTCCTACTTTGATATCAGTGTTCCTCTCAGCGATTCCCACAAAAAAACCCCAATGGGAGTGGCTTGCCCCACCCACACCAGCAGAAGGGATATGGTTGGTCAAGGAATTCTAGCTGGTGGGTTCCAGGAGAAAGGCCTTTTCTGCCGTAGCTCCCATTCTCTTGAACATTGTGCCCCTTGAGATCTGCGCACACACACACCCTTTTGTCATTCCATAAGAGCTTCAAAACCTGACCAATGGGCCAAGGGCCCCCCTGGGGGCGTTCTATATTGGAGGGGGCTAGTGGAAGAAGGTTCCATCTCCACCCCATAATATTCTGTTTTTTTACTTGTTTTTTCCCCCCATTTATCTAATATTTAATCTTCGAATGTTTGTACCTCTGGTTAGATGTCTGCAAGCCTCCCGCAGTCACTTGCTAGTGAGATGTTAGGCAGTATATAAATGTAATAAATAAATACATAAATGAACCTCAAGTCCTGTACCCCTGGATTGATTCCTTCCCCAAAGAGGACCTGCGTGTCTTTCCATTTGGGTTACCAACTGCTTCACACACGCCATCCCATGACACCATGAAGTTCTAATATGAAGCAGAATGGTTCCATTGCTTTAATTTGGAACAGTGCCCATCACAGA